>CASHTH010003627.1:0-33377 GCA_030341885.1 Geodia barretti
GTTAGAGAGAGAGAGAAAGAGAGAAAGGTCGAGGGAGAGGCAAACCAACCTTCTTCCTTCCCACCAGCATGGCCGCCACATCAGGCCCCGTCACATAGTCCTCATACAACTCTTGCTGATACTCTGTCAGCTTACAGAACAACACCTGCGTATATATACCCGAACATGACATCATTATGATGTAATTGGAATTACATAAGCATGACATAATGCCTGGGGAACCTGTTCGTTCTTGCTGGGTAGTTGAATCTTCACGTCTGCCTTGAGTCGACGCAGGAGATAAGGGTTAATGGTGTCCCTCAGAATGCAGGCACATCTGTATGCTGTCTGCACCTATACAATTATTATCCTGTGTGATCATTAAAAGCTCCGCCCACATTGGCCACACCCACCTGGACCTGAGTGGCGTTGGAGTATCCCCCGAGAGTGATGGGCACGGAGAATTGCTCCATGTAGACAGGGCAGCGTCCCCAGTTTCCCGGGGAAGACAAAGTCAAACAGAGACCAGAGCTCTCGCAGGTTGTTCTGCATGGGGCTCCCCGACAGGATGATCCGATGAGGTGTGGCGAACTGGGGGTGGAGAGACGGTTGAATAGAGAGCCACCGACATATACGGATGGTTCATCCCATCGTTTTGTGCAAATGAACATAGACAAGAGCTCTAGTTGTGCTGTATGCTGGTTCTTTGGTGTGTCACTATCCACGGCCCCTTAATGCACACTTACAAAACCCCTTAGCTTCTCCGTAATGCATTGGGTCTGCAGGTTACTAGGTTTTCACATTTTCTGCTTTCGAAATCTGTCAATCTATAAGAAGAAACTCCACATGCACATTTTTTGCTTTCAAAATCTGTCAATCTATAAGAAGAAATTTTCCCACTCCACATGCACATTTTTTGCTTTCAAAATCTGTCATCTATAAGAAATATTTCCCGCTACGTATATACGCCATTACAGACCTGTTTGCAGACAAGAGTGACTTCGGTGTCGGGGTTCCTGATCTTGTGTCCCTCGTCCAGAACGACGTAGTCCCACTTGCACGGGAGGAGATGGTCGCGATAGATCCTCACCCCAGCATACGTCGTTATCAGGACACCACCACCTTCGCAAACAGTGGAGGATTAGTGCACAGACTTTGAAATTCAGGCAGCACATGTATAGGCCACGGAGTACGCATTACATAAAGTGTCTTCAACGGAAAATCCTCTGTAGCTTTACAGGTAGCTAGCTACCCCACCAAAAATTTTGCCAGGAAACAATTTTTTGCACATGGCTCTAAAATTGTTCATCCATACAGTGTGAAAGAGTGTTTTACATTCAGTGATGTCGGCAACGAGGGCTGATTTTGGTCCTCTAGAGAAGGTCCCCGTGTCGTGGAGGATGGCGACACGGAACGGGGCCCACCAGGTATGGAACTCGGACACCCACTGGTGCATCACAGTCGCAGGACACACCACCAGTACAGGACCCAGACCCAGCTCCCTGCAGGTGAGGTCACATGACACGACACCTATAGTCACATGACTCACACACCTGGTCACATGACTCCGGAGTCTACTGACTCTCAAGCCGGTGAGGAATGCAATCATCTCAATTGTCTTCCCGAGTCCCATTTCGTCTCCGACCACACCCCCTGCCTGCTGACAGTGCAGTTCCCACAGCCAGTGGACCCCCGTCCGCTGGTAACCATAGAGACGAGACCAGATGGAGCCGGGGATACGGAGCCGACCGTCAATCACCTTATCGGAGGTCATGGGGTCATCTGTGATGTCACACTCTCTGTGTAATAATAATAACATTATGGCATTTTAATTACTTTACAGTATGTAAGGCACGAGGGCACATTGCAGAAATACAACTGTATGTATCTTAAATCGAGCCCTTAATAATATGCCACTGTATTACATACCCATCAAATTAGCATTACATCATAGTTACCTCATTCTGAGTCTGTAGAGTTCTTCATCTCCGTCGTCTAGGTGATGGTTGGACTGAGAGAGCCTTCTCCTCCTCTTCCTCCTCTCCAACCTCCCTCCCTCACCCTCCCCATCCTCGCTCTCCCCACTGGACAACGGCCTCCTTCTCCTCTTTGTCTTCTTCCTACCCAACACGTGCTCTGGTGAGAAATACATCACACAAGACAGTGAATGTACAGTACAGTACATACACATCAAGTCAAAGACCCCGTTTCAGCTATTAAATGCTTCCAAAAGGTTTGGTGTGACTAAATCCTATTTTGACTTGGATGCATTCCCAAATGCTCAGGTGAACTTCTTTTTCATGTGTAAGACTACAATGTGGCAGGTATGTACAATACTGCAGTATGATAGTGGATTAAAATTAATCCGGGGCACATTATTTTGAAATTACTACAGTTGTCCTGGGTTTTCACTGAATGTTTTATTCCACTTGCCTTGCAATGAAACATGTGATTCATGGCAATGTGATACTCACATACCTGCTCCTAGCTCTTCATCTGTTGTATAGTCAGTCGAATCCTCTCCCTCCTCTCCCTCCTTATCCTCCCAGTCATTGTTCCTCCGCCATCTCTCTCTCCATTGCCTCCACCTCCTCTCTCGTGGGGGCCCACTCAGTCCACTTTCCCTCCTCCCCTCCTCTCACACCCTCACCTTCACACCCATCACCAACACCGTCCACGGAATCCGTCCTCTTCTTGTCTTTCCCTTTCTTTGTCTTCTTCTGTTCTCCGGCCACTGGAGACACCCGACTTTTCTTTCTGACTACTTTACGAGGAGACGGAGCTGGATTGTCAAAAAGTCCGTCGAAACCCTCAGAGCACAGTCTGAGACCAGAACTACTGGGGACAGAGGAAGAGCTCGAAGCGACGGCATTTCCGGAATCTTGAGAGAGACCCGGATCGTTGTGGCTCCTCTCCTGGTCCTGCTGAGGGGGTGTGGTCAGTTCCGAAGTTCCGAACGGGGTCATGTGACCGGTCTGGATTAGTTTCAGTTGCTCCGAGGTCAACATCGAGGAGGAGGGATGGCAAACATTGCGTCACTGACACCACCATTTTCACCAGCAATCTCTGCACGAATCACACACCCACATTACACCATACTGAGAAGATGGTTTGGTGTTTCAAAATGCAATTCACTTTGATTTGGGAATCAATTTTCACGTTTTGAAGAGCTAGGAATGATAATACCTCCATTCCATCCGTCTTTCCCAGATATCAACCTGGCCAGTTCTCGCTCCCTCACTTCCAACTGTGACATCTGCTTCCTCTATCAGACAGACACACACACACACATACAGACATATTTATAGCTGCTGTTGTGTGTTCTAAGTAGTTTATAGCTGCGTTGTTGTTGTGTGTGGTAAGTAAGCTACAATTAGGAGGTTGTGTGCGTGTATTAATAATTACCTTCTGCTCCTAATTAATTAATGATTACCTTCTGCTCCTGAGCTGATTTCATCTCCCTCAAGCTGAGTACCACGTCACACAGCGGTCGAGACAACAGAGACGCTATCTTCTTTGACAGCGCCTCCAGCTCTCGCCGAAGAGTACTACGAAAATCACGACATGGAAGATGGAGAAATAGACACCGTTGAAATATTCGGGGAGAATGTAGTTCACCTCTTCTCCTGCTGAACTTGGGCATAGTTCTTCACAAGAAACTTCCTTCGCTGTTCGGCAGCTCGGCGGGTCACCACCTCATCCAGCTGCTTCATGACCCCCTCCTCAAACGTCCCCTGGTCAAACACACTCACCCCGAGACCCTCCAACTCATTCTCAACCTCTCCACCCGAGGCTGGGAACGAGAAAGCCACAACCCGTTCATTGTACTTCTTTTTCATGAGATCTAGGCTTACCTGTGGATATTAGACTGGAGTCTATACGAATACCTTGCGTGTTGTTCGCTCTTTCGCCACTGGACGAGGCCATCTTTCCTATCCCTGCCCGCCCGGGCATGCAAATGCTGGCAAAGGCACGCACGCACGCCCTTTACGTAATTTGTTATGGGCTGCGTCAATTAGAGGTAAGAAGCATGGACGAAGAAGGCGGGACGCCTGGCAGGGTTAGCGAGCTCTCTGAGCTGTTCAGAGAGCTGCAGCTGTTGAGACTGAAGTACGACCAACTCGTAGACGTCTGTCTGAAGCTTACCGAAAGCTGGTGAGTGCATTATCAAGCCTGTGAACGTCGTGCAGGTAGTGCGTCGACTTTTCTGTGTCTCAAACGAATGTTCTACTCCCTAACCCATCCAGGCCAAATCTGGGAAGAGATGGAAGACTGCTAAAAGCGACCGATGCTTCAAAAATGGAGAAGAAGAAGGATTCCGTACAAACTGCAGAGCCTAGTACGCAATAAAACATGAAATTACCCTGCCGTTCTCCACCGATCCCATGTGGTCTAGTGGTTAGGATCCGGCGCTCTCACCGCCGTGGCCGGGGTTCGATTCCCCGCATGGGAGCTTTTTTTTCCATTTTGTTTCCAATTGTTCAACCTTTTTTCTAGGTACTATTGTTGCAAAAACGGTTGGAGCAATTTCTGATGAAAATTATGATTCTCCCTGAGTTGAAAATTCTTGATAGCATTCTGAAAAAGGCACAGAAAATAAAGCTCTCGGATGAGGTTATAATGCTGCTACTAGCGGTGTGTCGAAATTAAATTATTCTCTGTCTTAGGAGCCAAGAGAACGAAATGACAAGCCACCCCAAAAAAGATTTGCCACTGAAAGTTGCAAGAAAGCTGCAAAAGTATACCAAGCTGGACCCAGAAAATCAACTAAAGATGCCAACCCTAGTTCAATAACTACCTCACACACAGATCACAGACCAAAGAAGAAAAGCAGTGCATCAAGAACGGCTATTGGATCAAAGACTACTCCAAAACAAGTTGCTGGTGTCACTTCAGACACTCCATCCTCATTGAAGTCGAGAAGTGAGACGGAACTACCAGTATGTAGCTGTAGTGAGGCACAAAGGTGGTGGGACTGAGAACAAGAGAAAAGGCAGTCCAGTATCCTCACTGGCTCCCAGGAGGTTGGAGAATGCTTCAAAAATGATGGAAGTTGCTTCATCGAGCACCAAATCTTTAACGACTTCGTCAGTTAATCATGAAGATGCTGAGGAAGATGAGGAAACACAATTCCAACTAAGCAGAGATGGGTATATCAGCACATCGTACGGTATATCCATCAGATTATATAACTGTCTTGCAGGTCAAAACTGCGGATGCCTTCTAAATACACTGCACTCCAAACTACCATACTGAGGTAAGGAGAATCTTTCTCTCTATGAAATACTCTCACAGCACCTCCTATATACTAGGTTTCGGGACCAAGTCTCATCCCAGACCACTACTGACCCCTCTACTGCAGCTATGAAACAACACTTTGTCAACAGATTACTACCTAAAGTTAGTATACTCATCTAGGATCTTTCTCTATTACACTCTCTTAAACTGATCCCAGGGTAGTTGTGTGTCTCACAGAGCTCTGCAACTGGAGCTAGCCAGACAAGAGTACAAGCTACTGACAGATGAAGCAAAGAATCTCTTGGGTAGGCTAAAAATTATCTGCAAAGATAATCAAGCCCTCTCAATCTTGCAGGTGGTGAGGCAGATGTAACCAGTGCAAGAGAGAAGCTGGAAGCAATTGTCAACAGAGCCAGTGCAGTTGAAGACATTACTGAATCGAGCAAGCAGCAAAATGCAACAATGGACAAAACGAACCAAGAGACTTCTAGAGATACTTCTCGTCTTCAGACAAGAAATAGTACAAGTTGGGAAGAACGCTCTGCGTCGCGGACTCCAGACAATGGACCACTGGTGTACTCAACACTGACAGAGCTACTGCAGTTGGTAGAGGCAGAAAACAGACTCAGAATGGCCAGAATAGAGACGCAACTTCTCAAGTTCTGCACAGAAGTCGTTCTACCGAAGTACCAGCTAACTCAACATCAGTGAGTTAATACACATTATCTTGCCTTTTGATATGAACGATATTCTATATAGGGAGTTGAGTACAACTTCAGTGCAGATCCTAAGCGAGCTGGCAGGAAGACCAAAACCAATCTTTATCCGTGATGACTAGGGGCATTCTTATACAAACAATTTCAATGGTTAATAAATTATTTGACACAATATAAACCACAAAGACACTCTAAACATCACAACACACAACACCTGGACTCGTTGGTATACTTTCTCTTTATGAACCTATCGGCTACAGTCAGCATGTCCCTAGCCAGGTCCACCATACATTTGGTGGCCTTCTCGAATCCCCTATCTCTTTCTCCCCACACCTTCACACCTCGCCTACCCTCGTGAAAGTTTGTGACAAAGTAGATGCTCTGTCGCGTGAGGTGAAGGTCCTCGAATGCTTGCAGGACCTTGTCTTTCTTGTGTCCCACCTCCACTTCAAAGTTGAAACCTTGCCTCAGAGCTTCTTGGTGGATTAGATCCAGACAAGTCACTACTATGATTGGTTCATAGCCTGTGCAGTGGGATATAGCGGGTACACGTAATGAGTCAGCAGAGGGAATAGAGGGGAGCGGGAAATAGTGAAACTAAAACTTTGGGACACCCAAAGTGTACGTTATATTCAGAGGACTAAATTACACTAATGTATAATTTTGGAGCAGAAAAAAGCGTCCTTCATAGAGTGGTGTCCTCTATAACTAGACGTGAATGAAAAAAGTGAGTGAAACAAGGAGATGAGGTGTAGTAGCTCACCGTGGTTGGTGCAGTCTTTGAACACCTGCTGGAAGAACTCGAGGCTCTCCTGATCGAGAAACGGGTCTGAAGATCCGTCGAACACAAACACCACGCAGTGGGGGACCTCTGCCAGGCTCTGCTCCCAGAAGAACCGTCGAGACAGCCACCAGTCCTTGGAGAAGAAAGTGGTGGCTTTCAGCTCAGCCCCGTCGCGATACATCCCCTGGAGCTCAAACTCATGGATCGACTGCTCCACCTGGTCATATTCCTGCACGCAACAATCACACATGCCAGTGAATTGCATTCCCATGGGGCAAAACTGCACTGTCACTTCTACAGAGTCAGTCTACTGCATAAAGTGATACGGTAAGGTCAATATGAATGTTCCAGCTATAGTCAAACAGTAACAAAGGTTGGCTCCACTGTTTTTATGTGCTTTGCGTATGGGAGGTGCACTTTGTCTGAATGTACATAATTAAGTGCCACAATAGAAATAGCTAGCACACCTCTCTTTTAAATCTGCTCCACACTCAATAGAAATGGAGAGATCTAGTGCATATACCACATACACACACAATGCCAACCTGATCTCCCCTGGTGTCCTGGTAGAGGATACTCTCCTTTCTGTTTCCCCTGGTCTCCAGCCACATGATGGTCCCGTGCGAGTCCTCCCCTGGGTGATTGAGGGTCATCTGGATCCTGGCCGGGAATTCTGCCACCTCCGTCACCGCCCGCACCAGACTTCCTATGAGACTAGACTTCCCCGAGCCTGTGGGACCTATAAACACAATATCTGGAGAGAGAATCTCTAGTTAGGGATTTTCTGTGTTTTTTCTGGGAAATTTTTTGGGTTTGAAGGATAGTGAATGGAGGATACTGGCATGAGGGACCATTGGTCGCTCTATGAGTTGTCCCGAGACGGGGTCGGGCTGGGAAGACCTCCATTTCGGAGGGTCGTAGTCTTTGACGTACTGCCGCCTCTTTTTCAGCCGCTCCCTCTCCTCGGGACGGAGCGTCAGGGTTTCGTCGTGCAACTGCTGCGTCTGCAACTGCGGAGTTGCCATGCTTCCCCCCTACTTTCCAGCGTTTCACTCTCTTTCGAAGATGTTTACTATCAACCCCAATAAATGCAACCTTGTTCTAATTGATGCGCACCAAACAAACAATGGGCCTGGCGGAATCGTCCACGGTTGAAGCCACGGACGGCGTGAGGAGCCGGAGAAGAGACGAAGAGAAAGAAGACCCATCTCTTCTGAACTCTACGCTCCCAGAACAGTTCGCCAGTCGGTTTGAAGTGCTGGAAGTGGTGGGGAAAGGGTCTTTTGGCAAAGTATACAAAGTGAGGGACAAGAAAACCAAGGCCATCTACGCTACCAAACACCAAACGTACAACGACAGCAACATAAAAGAGGTGGACAGTCCACACTGCAACTGTAGCTCTTTTTTGAGAAGTTGTTTTCCGTGCTGTGTGTTGTGTGGGGGCAGGTTAGGATTCAAGCTGGAGTGAATGATGAACAAGTGGTGAAGATCTATGACACCATTACCGTGGAGGAGAAGGAGATGTTTATTGTGATGGAGTACTGCGAGGGAGGCAACCTCCTTCAGTGGATCAAACGCAGTCGTCGACACAAACTACTCAACCAAACAGTAGGCCATACATTTTAAAGCCACATCGTTTGAAAGTGACATAATAATCTTATATTCCGTCACAGGTGATACTGCAGATGTTGTTTGGGATCTGCCAGGTAGTCTACAACTGCCACGTGAAGAAGATCATTCACAGAGACATCAAACCCGAAAACATCCTCCTGGACAGCAGGAGAAGAATCAAACTCGGTGAGCTGTTGTCAGAAAACGAATCGGTGAAAAAAAGCGAGAGTCCGTTTTTCTCTCTCCCACTCCAGCTGATTTTGGTGTTGCCAGAGTGCTGAATAGAGCATCGTATGCAGACACTTTCTGTGGTATATATCTTACTCACAATAACTAAACACGAATATTGATGCAGCACTAAATACAGTAGTATGCACTTAGGGTTAGGCATGGTCATTGGATGTATGCGACTATAATAATATCTATGATGGAGTTGATGATTACTTGCAGGCACACCACCCTACATGGCTCCTGAACTGTTCCTCAGCTATTTTGGCCAGGCCTCTCCAAACTCTGGGTATAATGTGCTACTGTCACATGACCAATGTACTTACTGTCACATGACCAATGTAATGTCTTTTGGTGCAGGTATGACAGTAAATGCGACGTGTGGTCCGTAGGATGTATTCTGTGGGACATGGCAAATAATCGGAACAAGTTTGTTTTCGTGAGTCAAGTCTCACAATGCTACATGAGAGCTCACTCTCTCTCTCTCTGTGTGTGTGTATGTACAGCAACTGGGGAAGAACCTAGGTCACAATGTGTCTCAAGCCACAGACAGTCTGAGTGCCTCCAACATCGCTGAGCTCATTGATAACAACATCCCTCAAGTATATACTAGCTCTCCTACCTAACCTTTCTGGCTGCTATATACAGTAACTGTAATAATGTAGTTTGCATCCACGTGTGTTTTATTGGTGAAATTCTGTAGGTGGGGTCATACTTGTATTTTAGGACCAGAAACTCACAGAAATAACAAAAGTGAAAGATTTTGGGTGTTTTTTTAGTTTTGTTGTGCGTGGCTATAATATAATATACAATTGTCAGTTGTAATGCGCATGTGTCTATGTGGACATTCTTTCATTGATTTGTGTGTGATGTAATAAATATAGGAGTATGGAATAGTACGTCGACTGCTACATCTGATGCTGAAGAGGAACCCAGAGGAAAGAGTGTCTCTCTCCGACTTACTTCAAGACTCTGAACTAAACGCTGCTCTACAAAACCCTCTAGACTGTCAGTAACACACACACACAACATTGTCAGGAAATAATACTTCTCTGTGTAGGTCACTGGTCTGATGTGTTACAAGAGAGAGAAGAAGAGGATATCTAGCGTTTAGAGTGTTTTTATTCGATAATTTTTGTACACCGATTTGTCAGTAGTAAGATATAATGCTTTTTAAACTTTGCAGAAGGTACTGGCAATGATCTTACGTAACGTCACATCACTGAGCAATTACGGAAGAGCCCCTGTGGATTAGGCTCGAGACGAGCTAACTCCAAGAGTCTGTGTGAGTGTCTAGCTAGTGGCTCATTGGCCCAGGCCAACACTTGCTCTCTCTCCAGGTAGCCAACCAGAGCCTGTTGTAGGTTGAGACGCTCCCTGAGGGCTGGGGGGAGCAACGGTTGTGGTCTATCATCAGGTTGAGACGGCTGGCTAGATGCTCTGTTAGAACTGTAGTTTGACACCAGGAAAGCAACCTTGTTTGGACCTGGAATAATACACCGATAATTAACAACAAAAACAAGTGTTGCATTTGGCAACCTACCCATTTGGATTTCAATTTGTCTGAGCAATGCCGTATAGTACCCGTCTTGCCCAGTGAGCAAGATTCTAGCCTCTGAGGCATTGTAGCACAGACATATGAGGTCGTGTTGTTTCAGCTCCGAACTGTCAAAGTATCCCCGACACAGAGTCTTTCTCTTGACGGTGAACGGAGTAAACTTTGCAACAGGCGTCTCGGAATTTGCCAGTTTCGGGACTAGTTGCTGGAGCTGCGAGGCCAGTTTGTCAGGTTGGTCAAAGGCTCTGCCGATGAGAGCTACGAGCAGCTGTTGTGGGGACGCTCTGTCGTAGCTTATGGATGGAGTAAGGAACTCTGGGATATAAAGAGAGGTCCCCACCATTCTAGAGTCACTACTGGAGGTGGAGCTGGTGGAGCTACTGGACGCCCGCTCCTGAACCCGGGAGTCACTGACTGGGACTGTTGTACTAGTGGCCAGGTCGGTCGAGGTCTCATAGGCCTCCCCGAGGGACAAGGAGGTAGTGGGGCTGTCAGTTTCATCGGATGACGTCTTGCTACGGACAGTCGCGGTCTGCTGTGACTCTTCCCCGACTTTTCTGTCCTCTCCGTACTCACTGTAAGCTCTGTCGCTGAGCTGCAGGTCCATACCAACGGAATCCATGGCAGAAAACCTTCTTCCCCAATGTATATACAGTACTTTGACCCCTAGCTCACAATCCGGCGGCGCGCGCATCGCTGCGCCTAATTTAATGTCGCGCCGCCGCGCGTGCGTACGTACGTCGTACGTACGTGTGTGTATGTACGTTGTGTACGTGTATTGTTCAGAGCGCCGTGTGCGCATGCGTACTACGCTACGGGTTTGCACACAGTTTCTAATTTTTGAAGAACTTCGCCTATTATGCGAACGGCTGCTATTAAGTGAATGGAGCGAAGGGCAAGCGCATGCGCAAAACAATAAAGATTTTGCATTGTATGTCTACATGTGTGTGGATGTGTCAAAAAATACATAATTATACTGACAGATTTTCAACAGAACTTTCTTTGGGATACAGACAGATTTTAAAAAGTTAGTTCAAGAACTATACTGGCAAGTCCAGAACGTTAGTCACAGCCAGTCTATCCAGCTTTAGGTGAAGTTAGGCTTTCAGTCAGCATATTATCAGTGACCAGTGTCTCAGCGGCAGTAATTAAGATGCACAGGTGAAGTTAAAGACAGAGGATCTTCAGCATTCAGCAGAGTCTTAGGAATATAGTAAGTTTTTCACTCAGGAACTATAGTTTCAGTCTTGGACGCAAAAGTGAAGTTCTCGACAGAGGATCTGGTAAAGTTCTCGACAGAGGACTCAGCTCCAGTGGTCAGTGAGGTGGATGCAGCCTCAGGTGAAGTTCATTCAGCTCAATGTCAGTACTCCACTTGGCTCCAGCTAGTCACAACTGAGCAAAGAGAGGAAAAAACTAACTTCTGTAGACAGTGCCTTTAGGCAAAGTAGTGACTCACCTTTGGAAAAGACAATCATCTTCAGAACCATCAGAGAGAGACTGTTTTCCACTGTCAGGAGTAAGCAGGTTTGCTCAAATATTAAGAGGGAGGGCGGGAGGGTAAGGATTTTTGAGCCAGTCACTCACCCAGAGGTGAGCTGGCTGACTCAATGCGACAAGTTTGGTTGCCTGGCATCACCTGTGCAGACTGAGTCCCAAGTCTTTGCTGTTGACTGCACAGGAGATGTCAGGCGTAACGGCCAAAACCCACGCGAAGGTATTGTCACATCTTTGGCCCCCTCCCTCCTTCCCATTCTTGCGCGTGCAGCACTTAAGGCAAAGCCCGATGCTGTCTATGAAGGCTCTTCTATCGCAAGGCTTGCGGTTGAGGCTAACGCAGGCTTGTCTAGAGGTCGGCTTCACCACATCTCCTCCCCGACCAGACTGCACACGTCGTCGCCACCCTCTCGTTCCACCACTGGCTCACGACCAGTGCGAGGACGGCTCTCTCTCCTCCCGTCTCCTCACGGACTCCTCCGATCTGTCTTCTCCCTCTCCCGTCGGGACTCTGGGTCCCAGGGACCGCTCTCCGACCCTCATTACACCACCTCACCTCACCTCACCTCATTGCCGGGTCTTCAAGGTCGTCTCGGTCTTCAAGGTCGTCTGGGTCTTCAAGGTCTTCATTACGGGTCTTCAAGGTTCATCCCTCCGGGTCTTCAAGGTTGTTGTCATCTTCATTTCATCTTCACCGTGGTGTAATGAGTGATGTTGGAGAGCGGTCCCTGGGACCCAGAGTCCCGACGGGAGAGGGAGAAGACAGATCGGAGGAGTCCGTGAGGAGACGGGAGGAGAGAGAGCCGTCCTCGCACTGGTCGTGAGCCAGTGGTGGAACGAGAGGGTGACGACGACGTGTGCAGTCTGGCCGGGGAGGAGATGTGGTGAAGCCGACCTCTAGACAAGCCTGCGTTAGCCTCAACCGCAAGCCTTGCGATAGAAGAGCCTTCATAGACAGCAAGACCTCGGGCTTTGCCTTAGGTGCTGCACGCGCAAGAATGGGAAGGAGGGAGGGGGCCAAAGATGTGACAATACCTTCGCGTGGGTTTTGGCCGTTACGCCTGACATCTCCTGTGCAGTCAACAGCAAAGACTTGGGACTCAGTCTGCACAGGTCATGCCAGGCAACCAAACTTGTCGCATTGAGTCAGCCAGCTCACCTCTGGGTGAGTGACTGGCTCAAAAATCCTTACCCTCCCGCCCTCCCTCTTAATATTTGAGCAAACCTGCTTACTCCTGACAGTGGAAAACAGTCTCTCTCTGATGGTTCTGAAGATGATTGTCTTTTCCAAAGGTGAGTCACTACTTTGCCTAAAGGCACTGTCTACAGAAGTTAGTTTTTTCCTCTCTTTGCTCAGTTGTGACTAGCTGGAGCCAAGTGGAGTACTGACATTGAGCTCTTCATCTCACTGACCACTGGAGCTGAGGAGACTGGCTGCGACTAACATTAGTCAAGAGGATCCTCTGCTGAGCCAACGAAAGCTAAATGTTCTGCTGAGCCAACGAAAGCTAAAGGCTCTGCTGAGCCAACGAAAGCTAAAGAAGTTCTGGACTTGACTATATTTCTCTTGAATAACTAATCTGTCTGTATTCCTAAAGAAGTTCTGTTAAAAATCTGTCAGTATTCATTATCATCCGCACAACACATGTAGACATGCAATGCAAATTACTTTTTGCGCATGCGCTTGGACACGCTTTGTTTCGTCGATAGACCACGCCTCTCGATGTGGAATCGGGTTGGTCGTGTGTAGTTCCTGCAAACTTGTCTTGACCTAATGCATCGTATCCCCGCCACTGCAGTAAGTTTGCGTGACTACAGTTTTTACAAGTTTGCATGCATGTGCGAGTCGAATAATGAAGAGAAGGAAGCAAAAAGTCGGCACGGGGGTGGGGCTCCTTAGCTCCAGACACATAGCAACTGATAAACACTCTCTCTTAGCAGGGGCCGCCTTCTGCAGTAGCTATGGCAGTTGGCGGCAGTGGTTCATACGACCTTCTGACTGCGGCTGGTGAGAGTAGGAACACCAGTGTGACTAGTAGGAGGGCTCAGCGGGAGCTCGACATTGGTCTACTGGGAGACTGGGACGAAGATAAGGAGGAGGAGAAAGAGGCAGGGGTAGAGGAAAGAAGGAAGGGTGGTATAAGTAAGACACCCACTCCTACAGCTCAGGTTAGTCTGAAAATGAATGAAAAATCAAACATGTTTGCCAAATAAAAACAGAGTGTGTTGGGAGGACAGACAGACTTATCCAAGAGACAAGAGAGAAAGATCGCAAAGCCAGGGGTCAACATCAGCTCACATCTGGCTGGAAGAAACAACGATGAACGACCGATCTCATCTCTGAAGAAATCAGCTCCAAAGACATACAAATCGACAGGTACTTTCTGCTTAGCTACGTATATACATGCATCTTTAGACGAAAGAGTAATGATTACCCAGTGATATACCTTAGCTGCAGTGTCTGATGATGATGATCTCTTTAATCTCCTGGCCGACGAGAAAGAGGAGAAGGTAAAACATAGGCCAAAGTTTCGAGCAAAGTCACAGACTCCCAGGGAAAAGGTGGAGCTACAGAAAACTCCATCAGAAGAGCCCGTAGATAGACCAAAGTCCAGGAAAGGGCCTGTTAAACTACCAGAGAAACTTCCAGAAACTATTACCTCGGCCTTGGAACCAGCTAGTGGATCTAGAGAGGGCTCTGGGGCAAACATTCGGACACTAGATGGCTCAGGAGCAGAGAAGAAAGCCAGTGCATTAATAAAGAGAGATAGTAATGAAGCTACAAAGCGAGGAAAAGGCAGACTTTCTGCTAGCAGTGGGTTTGTTGTGGAGGAGGAAGATGATTTATTGAGTAGCATGGGGTTGGATGATGGCAAAACCAAGGTCCTTGAGTACTCAGAGACCATCAGTTCAACAGTACATGAAACACCAGCCAAATCCCCAGTTCAAGAGGAAGTAAGAGAACACAAAAAGTTTATCTGAAGAAGAGAGAAATCCATCCACAAAGGGTGGTGAAAAGGCAGAAGATGAAGATAGTTATGTGTTTGGTGGCTACACACCATCAATATCATCATCAGGCCCCAGACGAAAGGGCCTCCCCACTAGCGTCAGCACAGGAGGTGGCAGTCTATTGTCAGAGAGGCCCGCATTCAGGGGGAGGAACACCCATTCCTCAGAGCTACAGATGTCAGGTGTGGAGGCTAGAAAACCTGCAGAGATTGGACACAAGGACAGTATAAAAGATTTTGAAACTGAACAGATGATTGAACAAGTCAAACCTCCATCAGAAGTTGCAGGCAGACCTGCCAAGAAATCTGTCCGTTTTGCTGGAAGTTTAGATTTAGCAGCTGGCACAAACTCTCTGCCCCCTAAGGAGCTACACAAGAGAAAGAAGAGAGAGAACGGGGAGGTCTTGGGTCAAGAAACCACCACAGATGAGGAGATCCAGACTCTGAAAACAGGCGGCATAGGACTGGTTGGCTCTGAGCCAAAACTAGAGCATCCAGTGTTCCCCTGGCAGCAGAGACGACAGAAGAGGCGAGATGTGGGAGTGGTGGGTGACAGAAGCTCCACAAATCCACTGCATACAACCTCGCTCACCAGTACAGCAACACCTCCTACATCAGACATACTGACTCAGCAAGCAACAGAGAGAGTGAGAGCCATTACTAACAGTAGAATCTCTAACATTCTGACTTGTCCACAGAGCAGAGAAGGAGAGGAAGGAAGGGGTGGAGCTGATCAACGGACACTTCGAGAGCCAAGACCAGTGGAGAAATCACAAATTGAGTCTTTGAAAGTTAGCAAATACACACAAATCCAAGTCTTCTGGTCAAACCCGTTTCTTCAGTAAGAGCTAAATCACTGGCTGTTTCGTTATAGCTGTTCAAAAACTGATTCGGAGTGTGTGAGTGATGGGATTGCTTGTTTCTCCGTGTTGTCAAGGCCAAAGTGAAGTCACTGGAGACTCGGCTGGAGCTGTCAGAGCAGGAGAGACAGAGTCTGGTCGAGAGAGTGCGGACAGCAGAGGAAGAGAAGAGGGAACTGCTGGGAGCTACTACGAAATCCAAGGAACTGGAGCTCACTTCTCAACTGGACCAACTTAGAGCTGAGGTCAGCATACTCAACACAAGTCAACTTCTTGTACTATGTCGTCAATGTACAATACTGTAGGTCCATAGATTAGAGTGTGAGAGAGACCAGTTGAAGACTTCGGTGGAGAATATGAAGACACACAGTACAGAAGAGCAGGCAGCCATTGATAAATCTCGTAGGTACGTACAATCTATACAGTTCAATATATCAGATGTGGTCGAACATGTTGATCCGCTCACCTCCAGTGCCAGAATACAAGTACTGGAAGAGTCATTTCAAAGAAGAGGAGCAAAGTGAGTGCTCCTCTGTGGCTGGTTAGATACCCACGAGATGCCATGGCTTTTGAAAAAGATGGAGAGAGGAGCTGGAGACTGAGACTGCCCACCATAGAGAGAGGCTGGAGCAGGCAGACAGAGACAAGACTGATTCCGTGCTGGCTCTCCGGAAGAAAATTGAGGCTCTGGGACTTTCAAAGACCAATGAAATAGCTCAGCTCCAGGAGATCCACAGGCACTACACTGACAACTAGCTGATACAGTGTGCTATAATTGTTCCTCAGATCAGCAGTGGCTGACATGAAAAGAGAGCATGAAATGGACCTGAATCGCGTGAAGGACATGCACAGACAAGAAGTTGAAGCTCTGAAAGCAGCACACTCCCACACTCAGTCAGTTTCAAACCCTAAAACAATCGTTGCACCTTTATTCCAATGAACTCTCTCTTATTACGTGCACGGTGGCCAACAGGCGACTCTCAGAGCTAAGCAGTCAGGTGGAGGAGACAATCAGAGCAGTGAATGGACTCCAGGCCAGAGTGGAGCAGACCCACAGACAGAACCTGGATGACAGCCACCAAAACAGCCTAACACACCAGCAAAACCTAAAGAGTAAGACACTATACCAATGTTCATTACCCACAATCATATCGACTTGGGATACTCTTATAGTTCTATATAGGAGTAAGACCCTATCATTAACCCAAATAGCGAACTATGTGGATTAATGGTAGGGTGAACTCCAATTTATTGTGGAGCTAGACTTCAGCAGTTGCTACAAATGCTTTCACATATGCCCACAGCACTAGAGGAGAGGCTGGGGAAGCAGTACAGAGAAGTGGAGAGCCATAGGGAGCTCCTGAGGTCTGTGGTGGGTAGACTTGAGACCCACCTGAGGCAGCAGGCCCAGAGTCTTGAGGGTGAGAGGTGGAGTCTGCAGCAGGAGTCAGCCAGGGTGAAGGCTGCTGAGAGGGCTCTGGAGGAACAGAGAAACACTCTGCTGGCCAGGCTGGAGGAAGAGAGAAGGGATATGACTGACAGCAAAGTGAGAAATATACGATAAGTTGTTTTGACCAGCTTAGCTCTACACTAGCATAGATTGAGATTGTTTGTGTTGTTTGATGTGGTAGATCATAGATAGATTGTTTGGTGTGTGTGGTGACTGGGTGTCAATAGGAAAGGTTTCTGGCTGAGCAGCAGAAGCTGTTGTCAGAGTGTCTCAGTGAGCGCCACTCACTGGCATCAGAGAGAGCTCGGCTGGCTGCAGAACGAAAGACATTTGCAGAGGTGGAGAAGAGAGTGGCACGGCAAAGACAAGAAGTGAGTTTAGCAAGCGCACAAACCTTGCCGCTTACTTTTTACTGAAAACCTCTAATTCTACATTGAAACCTACTTCAGATGGAGGCAGAGTGTGCGGTAATGAGTGAAGAGAGAGCTCGGTTGTCCATGGAAGCAACTGGACTACAACAGGAGGAGTCCAGATTGAGATCTGAATCAGCCCATGTGGAACAGCTCAGACTAGCGGTTGAGAGGGAGAGAGCAACTCTGCTAGATAAGATGAACCTGGCCGAATCCAGTGGACAAGAAGCTAACAGACTCAACCAAGTGAGAAGATGATCAAGTATGTAAACTTACGAGTTAATCAATACTCTGTTTTTCTGGCTCCAGTCATCTCTGGCTCTCCAGAGAGAAGGGGGGGAGAAAATGGCGGCTGCAGAGAGGCTGCAAATGGGGCTGGCCGAGCAGGCAGAGGTGGTGAAGAGAGAGAGACGAGAACTGGAGGAAAGGGAGAGCCAGCTTGTCTCGGTGAGTTTCCTTGGTAAAGAAGTTGATACCGAATGTGATGATACAATCTCTTGGTGCAGGAAAGACTGGCATTTGCTCGCGAGTGTAGAGAACATCAGGAAAATCACTTGCAATCTGAATTCGTTCACTCCCAACCAACCCCGATTTTAACAAGTCTGTCCCATTTTTCGTTTACTTTTGAAATTCTTGTGCATAACATAGGCACTCGGAGGATGAGTAATGCATTTACTGCTGAGCTAGATCTCTCCCATTCCTTTCCTCAACCACTAAGACCAAGCAGTAGCAGACAAAAGCATAAGGAGGGGGACGATAATGAGTTGTCATCGCAGCAACAGTCTTCTCATCAGGTACCCTCTAATCCGGATACCAATTGGACAGAAGAAAGTGTCCATATTAGTGAAGTGTCCTTGGGCAGAAAAGGTGTTCTTACCATAGAGGTGTCCAGGGCTGTCCTTGAGTGGTTCCACGAAGAAAATTTTCTGCTGAGCAATCGTGTGTGGGGTTCATTGGTGTAGTGGTTATCACGTCTGCTTTACACGCAGAAGGTCCTGGGTTCGACCCCCAGATGAACCTTTATTTTTATTTTTTTCAGGAAGAGCAATCCTTACGCGAAGAAAGGGAGTTACTCGCCACTATTCAACACCAGAACTCTCTAATGCTCACTAACCATTACAACAGACCATATTTACCGAGGAATGAAAAACTAACATCATAGTGTGTTATATATTGTATGTGCAGAATAATATACTTTGTGAATTTTATAAGTTCATGAGTTGTGCCGTCCTGTCTTTGTCGATTACCTCCAGCTCACGCACCCTCTACACAACAGAATTATCATTTCTTGATTCTCAGTCGATGAACACAGTTTGTGTTTTACCTGAGAAATTTCAGTCATGATCTGGCCATGGTGTTCCTTCCCCTGTCCAAGTGCCTCCATGTCCGAAAGAAACTTCCGCCTTTCCTCAATCTCCTCCAGAACTAATAGCAAGGGACTTCCTCATTTCCATCTGCTAATAGGACTACTGAGCAATCACATACCTTCTTCAAACCTGTCTCTGTCTTCGTCTTCCACTTGACGTTCATTCACTGACTGTTTCACTCCAGAGGTTGGCTCTGGATCGCCCCTGCCGTAGGTCATCAGATTCTGCAGCCTCTCCTTCTCTCTAGTTGTGTCATACTCTGTGGAGAAATCATGTTATATTTACCTGCCCACACACTCTCCCACTGTCTTACTATTTGGTGGAGGTCTGTAGCTGCTGCCAGAGTCATTGGCTGCCAGTTTTTGGATCATCTCCTTGCTTCGTAGACAACCCTGTGCTGATCTGGGTGTTGTCTTCTTACCAGAGGCTCTGGCTGCTCTACCACTAGCACCTGGACTGCTAGATGTGGGAGGACAGTTGGCTGGCAAAGCCTGACCATCTGGAAAAAGATGCAGCCGCAGCAGTTGATAAACTTACAGCAGTGAATCATCTATGGTTATTCTTACCCATCATGCTCTCTCTGAGTTTTCTCTGCTGAAAATTAGTAAGCTTTGATTCCTGCATCATCACTAGGAGAATAGAGAGAAGGTGTAGTAAGTAAAAAACATTCAGAGAAAGAGCTAACATTTCAGTAGGTCCTGAGTCTCTTTGCTGAATGACGGTTTTGGCGTGGAGAAGAGGCCTCCTCCCTGGGCCACCGGCTGTCTTCTAGTCGATGTTGCCATTGAATCTAGATCCATAAACCAGCGAAAAAGGACTTCTCCACGTGTTTATTCGTTGCTATGTATACGGACCCGTTGCTAAGATATCACGTGCATCATTTCGCGGGAAACTCGAAAGCCGCGAATACGTTTCTGCGCCAAATACTGACAAAGCTGCGTGTCTGCTCCTTACTCTCCAGCTAGTCATGTCGTCAGGTAAATTTATGCCTGTAGTACAGCCCATAATTAATTGCAAATGCTCCGTTGATGCGGTTTTACTGTCTAATATTCTAAATAATGCGCACCATCACTTCTAGTCTGCCAGTATCCGTACGTGAACGTGTTCAAGCAGTTCGGAGTCGGTCAGTGGAAGAGATGCTGCAAAGAAGGAGATGTATCACCTGTCATGGTATGTAGACACAAGACACGTAGATCTAAAAAACTGTATCTTGCAGCCAATACTCCTGAAACTAATAAACATGTCTTCTGAAATTTAAACACTTTCCTTAGTCCCATTTGCATCAGGGTTGGAGAGGTTACACTGTGTATCCTCTGTTTCTCCCTCCCTGTTGTTGCTGTGGTCAGGATCGCGACATGAAGGCGACGGTCTATCGCATCAGTGGAGCAGTGGTCTCTTCCAACTACATCCAGCTGCCCAAGGCAACCTCTCAGTCACTAGCCCTCACCGGGCGATATTTCTACCTCCTCTTCAGACCCCTCCCCTCCAAATTCTTCTCAATCCACCTCGAGGTGGCCACAACTGCCGGTATCGCCGTGAGGGTCTCCATCTCAAACATCTTCAAAGAGTTTAAGTCCACGTCGACTTGGCTCCAGTATCCCTACTCTTTCTTCGACACGAGGAGCCAGTAGTCGAGAGGTGGGGTGGGGGAAAGAGGGAGAGAGGCTGGTAGAGCTAAGAGGAAGAGTTCTAGTCGCTGGACACTACTCGTGTTAGATCTCAGAGCAATCCTGGGCCAACAGCTGCACGTCGAATTGCCTACCTCAAGAATATCCAGCTGTGTGCCAATCTACTAGTGAGAGGTGTGTTTACCAGTCATGCCGAGTACAGCCCGCTCCCCGAACGAGACTCCGCCCACTTGGAGCCCCTCCCACGGGAAATGAGGTTTCCCCTCGGAAAAACTGAGGAGTTTGCAGAGGTCTATGACTATGTTAGATTTCCTGATGAACGTCTGACTGAAGTGAGGGAACTAGAGAGGGAGAGAGGTTGTCGGACTGGTGTGGGTGGTGAGGGTGTGAATGGTGCTGTGGGGAAGGTGGGAGGATGACAGAAAGAGTGAGGACATCAGAGGGTCCAAAAGACCGAGAGTAAGTCTGGGTTTTTCTCTACGAGTTGTGATCTTTTGTTTGCCTTTCAGTTGGCTAGAGGTGGAGAGGCGAGTAGGAGAGGGGGAGGAGGGAGAAGTGAGGGTGTGAGGGAGAGGAGTGGAAGGAGTGAGGGTGTGAGGGACAGAGGAGGGCGGAGTGAGGGTGTGAGAAGCGGCGTCCATGTCTATGTCGAGAGGGGGGCGGAGGTAAACCTTCTCCGTGGAGGAGACGAGACCAGCGACGACGAAGAAGACATTTCGACTAACACTGACCTGGAGGCTGCCTCAAGACTGGAGCAAAATAGTGTCCATCTACCATCTCACTCTTTACCACCAACCCTCAAAGGTACCATTATGTTTTGATAGAGGCAATAGGGGTCAGGAAGAAAATGTTGTGGATTGCTTGTCAATTAGATAGAACCTCAAACCTTGCACCCTAGGAAGTTTGGCTATCACTACGCAGGGTAATATAGGGATGGCACTGGTTATCCAGCATTTTCACTTCTAGTTTTGAGAATTTGTGAAATTTCCCTACCGCCAGAGCCTACAGCCAGACCCCATCATGAGGCTGAGTCGAGTGGTTGGGTTTGGAGGTCACTCCACCTCTCAACTGCTGTTCCTCTGTCAGGGGGGGTGTGTGGTGTACCCCTGTCATCAGCTGGTGGTTATTGCCCGTCTCCAATCTGGAGAACAACGCTTCCTCGTGGGCCACACTGCCAAGGTCTTTAGTGATTACCCTTCATGTATGTTGCCACGGTAAAGAAATGATGCACACTTGCAAAAGTATGTGATTATTATGTACATCTATACCAACTGATATTACCAATAGTACTGAACTGTATTGTACTGACATGAAGTTAATAGCTGAAATAAATCAGTGAAAGGCAGAGCATCATGGGTTCAGGGCAGCTTTTCTTTGAAAAGGTGTCTTCCTGTTCCTGGGTGCACTTCTCCCTCCCCCTTGTAAATACACGCTCTGTCATAATTCCAATGATTCTTGAGGAGCCGAGGTTCTGTCAGTAGTGAGATGGTCGTCTGATATTGTCTCCCGACTGACCCCAGGTATCATGTCTGGCTAGCAGTGGAGACGAGCGTCTCCTGGCCTCGGGGCAGACTGGACCTAATGCCAGTGTGAGACTGTGGGACTTTGCCACCGCTCGCTGTCTCTCTCTCTTTCAGACCCACTCTCGTTCCCTCTCCTACCTCAGGTTTGACTTGTGGCACTCGCCAAAAATGCAACGCATTCGTTCTAGTATATTACCTCAACGCATTCGTTCTAGTATATTACATCAGGTAAGGTAAGGTATGTTTGAAGGACTAATGTATAACGATGTAAATACCTCCATTTTGTATGTACAATTGGAGGCAATAATTTTTCCCCACTGTATGCCTCCTGAATATTTTCACTTTTGCATATCATATCTGTGCTCTTACCGTTTTTCCCACTGCGTGAGCACACTTCCTATCGAATATTTCCAACCTTAAATTCTCTTTCTCCATCTCCCTCAGTTTTTCACAGCCGGGCAGTCTGCTGTGTGGTGTAGGTCTAGACCGACACGGGAAGAGTCACGTCGTTCTCTGGAACACTGCCCCCGTCGCAGCTGTGACCACACCCACTCCCGCCGGGGTCACACCCACCCCCGAAGAGTTCACTAAGACCACACCCACTCCCACCGAGGTCACCACAGTCACTCAGGCACACACCGATGTCGCCATATCCACCGTGAAGATTGCTCACTTTGATGAAAAGAGGTATGGAAAACAATCACGTTGCAAGGCAGAAGAAATATAAACAGCACAACTACACCCAGGACAAATCTTTGAAATAAGCTGCCCCAAAACCCACAACACTCTGCAGAACACTTTAACCACTGAGCTACCAGCAGCAATGATAACTTAGTAATGTTTCTGTGAATGGCGACAATTAGCCACTTGAGTCTGCAGTTTTTAGTCAATGTGGTCGTCTTGGGAGGCAATGTATATGACTGTGACTGTGTGTCTGTCTGTCCAAGGATGGTGTCGTGCGGAAGGGACAATGTTCGTTTCTGGAGGGTGAAGGGAGGAACCCTGCGATCATGTCCCGTTAGTCTCGACAGCTGCCATCACCAGATGCAGTTCGCAGACGTGGCTTTCCAGCCGGGCTACCCTAATGGCAGTGACGTCTACAACAGAAACGTGTGAGTGAAACATATACCATAGCTTTAACTTTCTGTGTCAGTCAGTATAGAGTGCACACATATATAGTGTAGTGCAAACTTTTTAAAAGTGTCACACGTGCAGTACGACTTCAATGTATTGGTCCACACAGCAAGTTGCACAAACTGTTGGTTGCCTAGGGATATCCAACAAATACACATGTTTGCCTTTGCGTCTCCTCGCAGATATGCGTGCACGAGATCGGGACACGTGCTAGAGATCCACTACAGCAGCGTGTCGTTCAAGAGGGTGTGGCACCTGTTGCCAGGCAACCAGGGAGGGGGCGTAGCCATCACGGTGCTGTATCTCCACGAGGCATTCTCTGTGACGGGGTCTGAAGATGGAGTTTTGAGGGTCTGGCCCAACGATTTCTCTTCTCCTTTCCTTGAGGCCGGTACACTCCACGACTCCTCTAACATACATATACTTTTTAGAGGTTTTCGGGCTCAGTTGTAAGACAAAACTACCATGTTAGATTGTAGCGTTAAAGATTAGCAGGACTAGTGAGCATTTTCTCCACAAAAGCTAAAGCTTACGAGTTTATGGCATAATCTTTACTGTTGCATCGTGTACTTCTTGTTCGGCTCTATTCAGTCTGTGTTAATTCTCCCCCAGAGCATGAAGCTGGTGTGACAGCAGTGGGTGTCAGTGATGATGGAATGAAGATCTTGGCCGCCACTGCTTCGGTAATACACCAAAAACGGAAATAGATACCTGCACAGGGGTATACCCAGTATATTAAAGACATTTTATTGTTTTCACCATGCATACCAGAACAAATACCATGCATTTTTGGCAAGCAAGCGCAAGTACGTGGTTCAATTTTTGCAGCTACAGAATTAACACTGATAGCGTCGTAATTATTCCACGTAATTGCAGGGTAACATAGGAGTGCTGGACGCAGGGACCCACAGTTACACCACACTAACGAGGTCCCACACCAGATGGGTAGGCGGGGACCTGTCTGGATGGGCGTGGCCAACACCTCCTCACGTGCTCCTCCGATAACTCCATCAGGGTCTGGGACACCTCCAGTGGGGAACAGGTTAAATCATCTTCATACATACACCTCTCTGTTTCTTCCACTCTAGCTTTACAGTATATAGAATGGGGGGGCTTTGATCTTTGTTTGTGGACATCCGACAGAGTAAAGTTTATTGACACAAAGTTGGACTTTTTATGCTGAATTTTTTCCTTCTCTGCTGGTGCTTTTTGGTGTCAATTGATCTCAACTGAAATTGTACCTTGTACAAGCAGGTCCACATAATTCTTCCCCCTATGTCTCTCCTACATCCCAGGTGTTTGACTTCAGGTCATCCTCGGAGGTCCCGGTGTGCATTGCCCACCATCCCACACAGCCAGTGTTTGCCTGTGGCTTCTCCAGTGGAGCTGTGAGACTGTTTCACACCCACACCACCTCTCTACTGGCAGAACATCGGTGAGCTCTCTCCCCCCTCTCTCTCTCTCTCTCTCTCTCGAAACTCCTTTGGGGTTGGGGGTGGGATTTCAATAGTGTGGTATCCCAACCAAACATCCATAGCTGGAGATGTAAATCACTAAATTTGTCGTACTTTTAGTGCGTAAGTGAGGGGAAGGACAGCCCAAGTAAAAATCCTAAATACCCCGACTGTAGGTGAAGCACGCAGTACATCATATGAATTACCCCCAGTCTATCTATACTCTCTGTGATCTGTGTTGCAGTCATCATCCGGGAAGAGTCCGGAGTGTCCTATTCTCTCCCAGTGGCCACCGTCTCTACACCTGCTGCTCCTCAGGCTCTCTGGCTCTGTTTGACTCCTCCCAACAACCCTGTCCTCCTACTGAGACTACTGGGGAACGCCGTGGCCAGAGAGGGTGGGGAGAGGGAAGAGAGAGGGAGGCTGGGACAGCAGTCTATGGCTCTGTCGGAAGATGGCAAGAGACTGGCTTGTATTGGACCACTGTCATGTAACATTTCTGTCTTGGACGCTCTTTCTCTCAGTGAGGTCAGGGAACCATTACGTATTGCCACAGTTTATGCATCAGTTACTTCACAATTTCCTCTAAGTGCCTACTTCTCCCTAAAAGGTGTCAGTAGGCCATCAATAAAGCATCACCAACAAACACCATTAAATCACCACTTATCTCTTTATCTTTTGAAAAGGCTCGTTTTCTCTACGTGTAAACTTTCCCTCCCACTCTCAATGTGCACAGGTTCTTAGACTGGACATTACTCCTATGGCTCCGCCCTCTCCAAACAACTCGGTTAGCTCCGCCCACCTCGTTATGTTCTCCCCGGCAACCGTGGACCAGCTGGTAGTGGTGACGTCATCCTCAGAGAAAGAAGGCGGGGCAGCTCTGCTAAAATTCAGTGCCTCAAACGGACAGCTCCTCAGTCAGGTATGCCAAAAGAAGAGCAGTACAAATTGTTCTCGACTCAAAGAGTTGCACAAAGAGAGTTGCACAGTGCATATTCAACTGTTTGTAGCTACCATAGCAGCTCCTTACATTACATTAAATTCATGGAGATTACTTTGCGAACTGCTAAGAAAATGCGACAGTTTTCTCCTTTTAAAATTACGTCATGTTATGTTCCACTGGTAGGTGTCCAGGGTCCACAGAGGTGTCTGTTCGGCCATCTCTCTCACTGGTGGTGGTCGACACATCCTGACTGCCGGTGACAACTCCATCAAAGTTTGGGACTACTCCATGACCCTCGACCTCAACTTTCAGGTCTTTACCATAAGTATGTAGTTTGTCTGCTTTCACTACGTATACTTACTTACGCTATAGTTCTCTCTTTTTCAATCTTAGTTTTCTAAGGCGTCATACATAAGTACATGTTCATCCGGAAGTAATAACTGTAATAGAGGTAGAAAGAGTTTTAGTTTCAGTTTGTTCTGACTGGGTATGTAGGTGTTTATCGGTCATTCTGAGGATATATCTCGACTTCTGATCACTCCTGACGGTCGCCGCATCATCAGCACAGCTGCCGCCATTTTCTTCTGGGATTTCCTCTCTCCTCCTCCCCTCCCCTCGTCTCCCTCCCTTCCTCACCCCTCACACAACACCAGTCTGCTCTCCGTGTCCCCCCGAATCGGACCCCCTGTCCCCACAAATTACGAACCCCTCAAAAGTCATCAGTTCACCCCCCTACCCAGCGCGCCCCTCAATAACGAGAATAAGAGCGTCCGAATTGCTCTGAGGAATGTGACTAATACCACAACTGGTGAGGTTGGTGAATGGAGAACCAGAGAGGAAGGGGAGGGGGTGAGAGGGGGGAAGTGTGAGGGTGTGAGTGGTGAGGAGGAAGAGAGCGAAGAGGGATCAGATGATAGCAGTGAGGAGGACGAAGGGGAAGAAGGAAATGAAGAACTTATTATTGAACACGTAAGAAACACAAGGTTAAGATATTACGATCACCCCACTCAAGATACTATCCGTAATTTATACACGTGACTGCTACCACCCACACGCATACGTACTCCAGATACTGTTGTGGGCAGAGCTAATTTGATCTATATACCATAATAATGTACATTGTTTTGTGTACTGGCACAAATGTACAGTTAAAAGTAATCATTCGAGTGGAAAACTGAGCATTTTACACATGTATGTATGTATATGGCAATTCTAAGTACCCATTTCTCCAGTCTTCAACTGATGAGGTTCATATTGAGGTCCAGTCAGGCTCCGACCAATCAAATCTCTCAGAGCCATCACGTGACCAGCAGGCCGTCGCTGCTCGCTCGGCCCCGGTTGCCGAGAGACACTACAGACCACACCCACCACGTAGCTCGTTAGCGACCCACCTGTACGTGGCTCCACCCAATCAGGTGGGGGTGGAAAGGAGGGCGGTGCTGGGAATGAGTGGGCGGGGCAGAGGTAACGTGGTCTGGCAACCTACCACTGGTCAGTTGAGGGAAAATTCTCTTCTCTCTTTTTGGATTTTTGTTTGATGTACAGTATAATTGGGGGAGTTTTAGGGTGAATTACGTATACACCTCTCCCAAAATGCAATGACCACCTAATTTCCCTCCTGGTATAATAGCTTTTTCGACACAAGATCAGCCGAGTCCCATTATAATAGTTGCATGTGAGTGTGTTTGTTGGAGCGTGTGTAGATATTTGTGTGTTTTTGCATGCGTGTTTAGAGTCCCCATTTTGTTTGTTGGTTGCAGGATTGTTTGCCTACAGCAGTGGATGTATTGTGGTGGTAGAGGATCTCTCAAACAGCCAGCAGACACATCTCACCGGTGAGCACCCTCCTCACCTGCCTCTCTCCCCTTCTCTAATGCATCTCTCCCTCTATCTCCCTCTTCTTTCCCTCCCCACCCTTCAGGTCACAGCGAAGAAATCTCCACTCTGGTTGTCAGGGGAGACGGGAATGCTCTCGCCAGCTCTAGCCATGCCCATGACTCCACCCCCTGTGAAATAAGAATATGGAAGCTGCCGGCCAACAAATGCTCAAAAGTAAAACACCACCACAGTCCTACACAATTATAATCTCATTGCTGACAAACTCTTCCAGGTTTTGAAGTTCCACAGTCACGCAGTAACAAGTATGGCATTCTCAAGAGACGATAGATTTCTTCTCTCTCTCGGTATATATAGTAGACTTTCGAAGGATAATTTAGTACCGAATGTTTGCAGGTTGCTTTGCAAACCATTCCACGTTACGTCATAGCTTTTGACTCTTTTTTAAACCATTAAATCTACGAGTGCTTTCTCCTTTGAAATACCTGTAGAACCTGTGCTCTAGGTTTCATAACCCACTGGATATTATCAAGTGTAACACACGCACCCCACAAAACCCATAGAGCACCATAAACCAGTGCTCTAAATCCCATAACCCACAGGTGACTATCACGATAACTCCCTGGCGGTGTGGTCCACGTACGACTACAGTCTGGGTGTGGCCACGTCTCTCTCTCTCCCTGCCCACCACCTCCTCTGGGACCCCCACACCGCCTACGAGTTCGTCTCCGTGGGGGCTGGCATGAGTCTCTGCTTCTGGATCCTCGAAGAGGGCACTGGGACTCACACACTGAAGGTTTGCTCACTCTAGTCTCACACTTGCAGTTTTTCATGGCACATTACAAAAACACTGGACTCTAACATTTTGGTCTAGTACATAAGTGTTCAGTTGGAACAAAAATTTGACTAATGCTGGTGCCCACCAGTTGTAGTGCATAAATCTATCCTCCATGCAACTACAGTGTAGGTTGACTCTCACTGGTTTCACTGGTCGAACTGACTGGTCTGTCTCGCCAAACCTGTTTTTTTTTTCACCCCAGGTACACGAAGCGGAGATTCCGTCAGATCTGGTCCAAGGAAAAGAGGTTTGGAATTTCTTTCTCTGAGTTATAAATAAGCTGCTTCTTTCTCAGAAATCTGAGGTTGATTTCACGGCTGCTTGCTACGGGCAGAACAACAGGCTCTTTATTGGGTCTTCAATAGGTATATGTACACTTGTTTATTGTTGTTGTCTTTCATGTTTGTTTGTTTGTTTGTTTACAGGGGTGGTGTCAATGTGGGATACATCACAGAACCAGTGTGTCATGTTTTGGAAAACAATCCCCAATGAAATCGGTAATGCAATTTTTTTCGCTATGTGTAATGTTTGAAAGTAAGTTTCAATCCTCAAAAAATCTTCATCTTTGAACATTGTTATTTGCATACTTGTCTTGTCTTCAAAATCTGACTAATTTGCGAATATCATGCACCACTATCCTGTATTAATCTTTCTCTCACACACACCCAGGAGCCATGTGGTTCAGTGGTGGAAAGCTGTCAGTGGGCAGTGTGTCTGGATCACTAGCTCTGTGGTCTTTGGGGGCAGAAGAGGGAGGGAGAGGGAGAGAGAAGGTAGCCCCAGCACTGTCTGTGTCACAGGAGACCCAGCTGCAGTTGGGTTCTGGGATATTCTCTCTCTCATTTGACCAAGACATGAAACTAGTGAGCAAAAAACTATAGGAAAACATTTGTTGGTAGTGAATGCGAGTGAATTAACCGATATTTTGTGCATGTGCATTGCCGGTTTTGATACACAATTCAGATGACTATGTATTATATGTAAGCTCACTTTGCTTGCCAAACAGTATAATATACTTGTACTCTCTGATGAAGGAAAACTATGATGATGTCATAGGGTGTGGCTGGCTGTGCTAGTGGGTGTGTCTGGTACATCAACTGGTCGGAGGGTACAAAGGTCAAACTGGTGTGTGGCCACGCCCAGGAAGTAGTGGGTGTGGCTACCTGCAGTGATGGAGAACTGTTGGCGACGGCCTGTCGGGATGGCTCCGTGCGGTGTGGAACATGAACAGCTTGGAACAGACTGCGGTCTTTCATGCCCCCAAGAAGGTATGTATAATTATACAAGTCTCAAGTTTACTGTAATATAGCACCAGGTTGCTGTTTTTTTATTAGACACTCTCAAAATTAAAGGTTTTTCGGAGCAAATTTTCATGGAATCAGCATCATAAAAACCGCTATACTGTACATCTATTATTTATTTTTTTCCAGGAGTGTTTGTGCATTGCGTTCGCTCCGGCTCCTCTGAAAAGTCACGTGATCGTGTCTCGGCCCCCCACTAACGAGAAGGGGCAGCCCCACGAATCGTCTCTCCACCTGGCAGTGGGCTACAGTGACGGAAGTGTGAGGATCTTCTCCCGGGGAGCTGGGACCTGGTCCGAGAGGAAGATGAAGCCTCATGGATCTCCAGTCACCAAGATTGCCTTCTCTGCTGATGGTATGTATTGCATGTAGAGAACAGATCTGTGCGTTAGAGTGTCAAATTAGTTTATTTTCATACATGTTCTCCTTGGTGCTTTGCACTTACCTATGATGTATATACACACTGTGTCTGTGTCCATGGCATAGAAAAGTAAATTCCTGGCCTAAGTTGTGTGTATTATGGTGTTTGTGCATGCATCTCTTTACACATGAGGTCTTATGCACAAATACCACACACTTTACCAATGCACTTATCAACCAAGTCTATTTCAGGGCTCACCTACATACCAGCCATTCTGTTAGTAGTATGTGGTTTTTACAACGAAGAAAAATTCGCCCCATGTTTTCTGGAGTAGTGGGAGAGATCCACTGATACCTGTACTTAGCAAACACAACAGCTACACTTCAGCAACCAGTTTCTTCTACTGAAGAAATTTCCCCTGAAGTACTATAATCGAAAGATCTTGTATTGACCGACTATTCCCAGCATGTTTGAGGACCTACGTACGTGTTTACCTCTATGTGTACTAATGTGTGTGTGCTGTAGGGAGGGTGTTACTGACGGGGAGTGGGGAGGGAGTGGTGGCTGCTAGCAGTGTGACCAGTGGACTAGTGGTGAAGGTGATCCAGGATCACAGAGGAGCTCCTGTCACCGACTTAACTGTGGCTGGGACGCCTGTACAGGTCAGAGAGGGATCGAATGAGAGCATGTAATGCCCTTTTCCCACAGACCTTCCACACTATTGTGTAAAGACATTGCATGTGCAGCTTATGTAGTAGGGAAGGGGAAGGCCTGGTTGCAGCTATATATATACACCAGGTAGGAGTGGAAGCCTGAAACCCCAACATGTGTTTTATGTATATACACTTGATGCAGTGTCCATAAGGTCCATTCTGTATCTGTCTCCTCCAGCTATCGTCAGTAGGTAGAGAGGGTCTGTGGCTGTGGGCGTGTGCCAGTGGAGACAGGAGAGTGAGTGTGTGGAGCTCTGACTGGAGCCAGGATGTCTGCCATCTCCTGGACTGGCTCTCTTTCCCTGGACCTCCCACTGCCCCCAATGGCTCCAGACTCACGAAAGGAGACAAAGTTAGGGGAACTTTCCTATAGCTTACATCTGCCTATAACTTACATTCCATGGCCAAGTAAAGCAAACATAATATTCATAGGCTCACCAATTATAGCAGAATGCTTTATCAGACCCGATTTTGGTAACAAGTAAAGTTATGCCCTACTGCGTATTCTCACTGCAGTACCTCTGTCTTCTCCTCTCTGAGGCCGAGTGTGTATGAGCTGCTGCGCCCGCTGTGAGATCAGCCCAGTGACCCAGACGCACCCGCCCCTGTACACTGGCTATGGTCTCTGGAGAGGTGTCTCCAGTCTACAGTACTGTCTCAGAAGACTGTGCTCAGGAAATACGCAGCACCCACTGGGCCACACTGCATGGCACGTCGCTCTCCCGGGACACCTCAGTGCTATTGGCTGCTCTGGTAACTGAATGGTGCATTTCAGGCAGCGAAAAAAACCTGATAAAACGTTGTCTCCCTGACATTGTTTACGAGGCTAAACCAAGTTTACCAACTGATGTGTATAATCTGCTCTTTCTCCCCTCTCCCCAGAGAGGATTTTGAAGCTGATGGACTATTCAGAAGGTTCATTCCAGGATTTCAGTGGTCACAGTGACTCTGTCAGTTCCCTAGTATTCTCAGTCTCTGGTTCATCTCTCATATCGTCTAGTGACTGCCTCACTCATGTCTGGACACTACTGCACTGAGTTTTCAATGTGTTAATATGCATGTGTGCTGACTGTTGATTCAACACAATCATGAAACGTGCTCCAATGTCACCAGAGCCTTTCCCATTTTGTGAGTGGGTCTTGGAACCGAGACTAATGGTACCCCTGACTCTGTTAGATATGCAGGCATAATATTTAGTCTTTGGTACCCAGACCCCATCTTAAAGGTCTTTGGGTCTGGGCACGCAGGACGACGGACAATAGGCATATTGTCACATGATTGTACAGTCTCCTTAGTATCAATTAAACTGCTAATTAACCCTCGGCGCGCATGCGCAGCGAGGGTTACAGTACTTGGTTTGTCCGTCTGTCCGTCTGTCTGTTACCACGTTTTCTGCCACCACGCGCAACAAACAGGTAAAATAGCGACACCAACCGGTTCAGCGCTACACTGCCTTGATTTAAAAAATGCCGATTTTCGTAAAAGTGCCGCGTTCAGAAGTTATGGCGTGAAAACCAAGTGAACAAGCCAATATGCTAATTAGCACTAGCTTACCTCGACCTGGTCCGCTTTATCTGTGTACTCGGAGGCGCAAGAAGTCACAACGAAGGGCGTGTATCGACTCCCGCATGCTATCTACTATACTACTGTAGCTAGCCCGTGTCACACTCTCCGCGCGGGAGATCACGCAGACTAACAGGCCCAGCCCATCAATTAGAGGCACCGCGCATGCGCAGTTCGCCGAGGGTTTGCACTTTAGTGCTTTTCATTATACTAGTACTAATTCAAACATAATATACAGCTTAGCTATCTAAATCATTATCATGTTCATTGTCCAATATTATTGGGACATTTTTTACCCATTTTCTTTAAGCAAAATTCATCAGTGTGTTTATTAATTTTGGGTGTACCACACTTTTTAAGATCCACTGCCAACAAAATATCAGGATAATAAAATGCAAAGGCAGCTGTTATATAGCTGTAACTTTTTTTTCCCTCATCTTCTCTGGCCCACTGGATGATATACCGTGGATGAAAATTAGCTATTGCATTGTAATTCCTAACCCTTCCATCATCATCAATAAGACCATTTGTTTCCAAATATTCATCATTTGTGTGAAGTGCAGGGAAACCCAAATCATCATTTTCAGTACAAACGATAAGAACGAAGCAAATTTCGCCTCTGTATCTCAAGGTGCCCCCAATTTTGATAAAAACTTCCCCGCTATTTCGTGATTGAACATAAGCAATAAGAAGCTCCGTAAAACTACAGGGGAAAACATGATCCCCATAGAATGACTCGGGAGGATTTTTAAGGTAATTGGCAACATAATAATCTTTTTGTGGAAGAATCCCCGCAGCAATTTGAGCCGGAGATATGCAATATTCTCTATTTGGGTGATCTTCTGGGAGATCATAATTGTGAGCGTATGGGCTCCACCATGAGTAATTCCCTTGAAATAAATTGGTCTTTTCACTTATGGGAACATAATCAAATAATATGCTTGGGTTCCACATACAAGAACCCGTGCCAGGTCTTCCACATTTTGGTGCTGGTCTAAATTCATACGAGTGGTCAGTTTTTATTTTATCAGCTTCAGCCTTATGGGTTACGTGTGCCAATGCGAGAATTGGAACACGGATATTTTCAACTTTTCCCTGCTGCTTTCCTTCATATAAACTTCTTCCAGCGCACTTGCATGCTTTGGGTATCACGTCTCTAAAGTTCGCTCGCGCAAACAACTCCATGGTGAGTTATTGAGCCTTGTCTTGCCGCTGTAGCTATACGAATCTCCGTGTGTGTGTGTGTGCCTGCACAGCGCAGCTCTTATATACAAAAACCGAGCGAGCCATGCGCATCAGCAGAGCGAGTGACCAGACCCCACCCACTTATCACCGTAGACCCTTCGCGAACGAACGAAGCATGCACACATATATGCA
>CASHTH010003628.1:0-25747 GCA_030341885.1 Geodia barretti
GATCCTGGCCTGCCTGACGCATGACTTGGTCCAGGACCACAGCCAGCTGGAATGTCTGGTAGGCAGCTCTCCCCTGGTCAGAGAGCTCGGAGCGAGAGTCAGTGGTGTAGAGGGGAAGGTCCATGACTGGAGGAAGTTGGCCGAAATCTCCAAAGAGAAGACAGGAGCATCCTCCAAAGACCTCCTGGGAGTTGTGAGGGAAGGCCTGGCGAAGACGTCTGTCCACCTGGCCGAAGGTCTTCCTCCCCACCATCGACATCTCGTCGATGATCAAGTACCTGACTTGTGAGAAGGCCTGCTGGAGCTTGGTGAGTCTCTCACCCTCCAGGTCCTTGAACTCTCCTCTGGTGGGGGAGACTGAGGAGAGAGTGGAGGGTGCGGCCATCAATGTTGAAGGCAGCCACACCAGTTGGAGCTGCAACCATGACCTGATGCTGAAGGAGAAGTCGGAGACAGTGGATTAGGTAGGACTTCCCTGTGCCCGCTGTGCCAGAGACTATCATCCTGAGGGGCTGAGGACTGTTGTCTGAGTTGTGCTGCTGAACGATTGTGTACACCCGCTGCTGCTTTCCCTGCAGGTTGGCTGGGTCAGCTGTGGTGGTGAAGATGTGTTGTCCAGCTGCCTGTCTCTGCTGAGCTATGAAGGACGGAGCCTCATCGATGTTGGGGTATGACTGTGCAGCAAGGGTCCAGTCAATATCCTCTTGTGTGTCCATGCTGGGCTGCATGTCTGCATTCTGGCGACAGATCAACATCCACTCTTCCGTTGCTCGTGATGGTGGAGTAGTGGTTCGCTGTTCCTCTTGCTCCTATACAAACAAAGACACGATGAACTTTACAGTTATATTTACATGTAAAAACTGACCTCAGTTTCTTCAGATTCATCTTCATTAGTATGTAAGTGCTGAAGAAGACGATACATGTCATCCTCCAGGCAGGGAGGGATCTGGCCAGACTGTAGAAATGCAGCATAGGCATTACTGTAACTGTCATACCCAGAGAGTAGGTCGTCCATCTGGCGAAAAGGCTTGTGCTGCATCAGTGACTGGCGACAGTACTGTTCATACTTCTCCCCAGCAGGATCTGGTGAGACGTACGGTCGAGGGATGACGACAATACGTCTACTCCTGGGAGTCGGCCCAGCCCCGAGGGTCTTGGGCATAGAGTACTGGCGGGCAAACTCCAGGAGGGTCATGGGGTTGAAGTGAGGGGAGTCAGGTCGTCCCATGTAGTGGTCGACAATGGAGAGTGCTGTAGCATGCTGCCCCTCGTCCAGGTGGTCCTGAACAGCACGAGACCCATCGAGGCTGAGGATGATGAAGTCACGTGATGCCTTGAACATTGGTAGCTGCAGTAGTAGGTGGCTGGTCTCCTGGGCAGAGTAGTCTCTCTCTCCGACGGTGTTGATGAGGAGCTTCTGGACTGCCTTGAGAGAGGTGTTGCCTTCTCGGAGACCACGGACGATAGTGGTGAAGATCTCCTTGAGTGACTGAGACCGTGGCTCACTCTTGGTGACGTACTTGGTGCAGTACTGCAGGACTCTCTGGCGGGAGACAATGTACTGCATGTCCACGTTAGCTCGCCATGCAGACAGCTGGACTGGGTTGAAGCTGTTGATCATCCCGTCGTTCCTAGCTGTGAGGAGAATTGGTTCATCCTCGGTGACGATGGCAGTGTGAGGCTGCAGGGGCTTGGGGTAGCCAAAGCGGCACTCCTGTTTGCCATGCTTCGTCCTTAGGCAGTAGGAGGCAGAGCAGCGAGTGTGTCTCTGGCAGGTGGCCACCAGATCAGCCAGGTCCTGGTCAAAGTCCTGAATGTCCCCAAATGGCTTGTTGCAGATGTGGGGATCAATCTTTGGAGCTGGTGCATCGGCAATGTTGCTGCCATCTGGGAGGACGGCAGGGTTGGTGGTTGAGACGAGCTGGTCAGCATGCCTGATGATCTCTGCATGGAGTCTATCACTGCCACCATCATGAAGCTGCTCCACATCTGGTGTATCGGGTAACCAGGCTAGACCATGGACGTGAGGGCTGCCTCGGTGCTGCCACTCAAACCTCAGCCAGTAGTCCGTGGCTCCAAGGACTCCAGTGTAGAAGACCTTGACGAACTCCATGACTCTGTGATAGAAGAACCAGTCTGCGAGGGCTGGGTTCTCGATGACTGCCTTGGCCCGGGCAGTCCTGGAGTCAGGGTTGTCGGGGCAGATTAGTCTAGCCAGCTCTGGCCACTGGAGATCTGCTGCACTGTGTGTGAAGAAGACAGTCGGCAGACCCAGTGCGTCGACCATGGAGAGCAGACGACTCCTCTGACGTTGCCAGTACTGCTTGGTGCCACGCAGACTGGAGCCGTAGTGGAGCACTCGACTGGAGAAGGCCTCTCCCTGTCTCCCCACCATGTCCCGCAGCTCGTCCAGGGACAGCTGGCCATCTCCTGGGTGCTGTCTGACGTACACTCGGCCAGTCTGAAGGGCACGGTGTCGCATCTCGGTGTTGAGAGCAAAGAAACGAAATCGTGGATGCTTGGCAAAACGACCGTCATCGTACTGCATCAGGTGCTTGAAGTAGTTCCCGATGGTGACTGGGACCTGACGCTGGCCGAGGAAGTCAGCTGCTCCTGTGGGGAAGAGGGTGGGGAAGGCACAGGTGAAGTAGCCCTCAGTGGTGAACTCATTGAGTGGCATTCCACCAATGGATGGCCACATGAGTGGTGTGTGGAAGGAGGAGCTGGACTGACGCTGATCCACTGACTGCTGCACTGCCTCCTGCTGCGTCATTGAGGGGACAGCAATAGGAACGAATGACTGTTGCAGATGCTCATCATCGTTGGCTACATCTACAGAAGTGCTGTCAACTCTGTCTGAGGACGAGGTCTCGTGAGTGACTGATACAAGGTCAGACACATTACCGTCCTGAGGGAGCTGTTCCAGAGCTGTGGTGTCGATGGTAATACCCAAGGATCGATAGTACTGGTTGTGGGTAACCAGCCATTGCAGAGCTCTGTGAACTACACTTCGCCGTACTCGGAAGTCACGATGGGTCTGGTTGCCTCCTTCCCTCCTAACAACAATGACATCGAGGTCAGAAGGAAGCCTTGGCAGACTCTGGGCAAAGGAGGCTACATCCTGTGGCAGGTTGACTACATGTCCCGTGTAACCGTACTGTCCCTGTGGCAGTCTGTACAGCGACATGATGGGCATTACTGCAGAGATGAGCATCTCTTCCACCTGTGTCAGACCCTGCGAAAATGTAATTTTAAACAGCATCTTGTAATAGTGTTTTCTTTGCTATAGGTGTGACATTCATCACAATAGGTGTGGTAATCATAACACCCATAACTGTGACTTACAGATAATTCATGTGGCAGAGGACCAGGGTCCATGTTGTTCAGTGATGAGTAAGCTTTAGGACTGTGTTTGTCCCGAACACAACGCAAACACTCCGTACCAGATGGAGTCATCCGGACAGTCAAGCCAGGGAACCTCTCACGGCAAGTGATGCACAGGGACATCTGCAAAGATGCCATTTCAGAATGGAACTTGCTTATCTTTGATTGGACAATTGGCTGGTGAAGTTGAGGTTGGGTTGAAGTGGCAGTAGTTGCATGCTGCACGTGACTTTCTCGGTCACGCTGACGTCTTGCTTCAGTCTCTTGTGGAGTCTCTGAGGCAATCTGTTGTTGTCGGTTACGTGTACTGCGCAGGCGGGCCTCTCTCTCCTCGCTGGACTCGGCAGCAATCCGTTGTTTTTGGTTACGTCGTACCTGTTGCAGGCGGGCCTCTCTCTCCTCGCTGGACTCGGTAGCAATTCGCCTTGCCTGGTAGCTTCTATCTCGTACACGACGTCTCGCTAGTCGTGCTTCCCTTTCCTCCGCTGTTTCGGCGGCGAGGCGTTCCCTTGCCCGTTCCCTATCACGCTGTCGGCGTTGAGAAAGCCGAGCCTCTCTCTGCTCAGGAGTCTCACGGGAACGACGTTCTCTTTCCCGCTCTCTTCGACGACGAAGGGCATCCTCTGTAGACTGATGATCCATGGTTGCCACGGTTGTCATATTAGCACACGTGTGTGCATATACATGTATGCATGTACCGAAGCCGCGCATGCGCACTTACACGACGTACGGCGTACGACGTACGACGTACGATAAATATACAGAAAATTCCGTGCCGTTCGTACCACTAGGTTAGCTCGCTCCCGTTCGCCAATTAGTAACCACACCTCCTCATAATCTACGATGGACCTCTATTCCATCCCTGGCTAACGTATGACCGTAGCATATCTAGTCCTCGGAACGTCTAGCCTGCGACTGCAGGGAAGTCGAGCGAGCGAGGATGACGTAACAAGCCCGCCCACTACGCGTTTGTCATCGTGCATGCGCTATATTATATTGCGCAGCCCGTCCCGTCACCGATTATTTTCTTACCTGAACATGTCGGTGGTGAAACCCGAGTTGGCGTGTCTCGCACGAGAGTTGAAAGGGCTGACATTGGAAGAGTTGGTAGAGATGGCCGTACAGCTCGGAATGGATTTAAAAGAAGTGAGGAAGATTGAGCCTGAAAATCGGCGATTGAACACCATGAGCGTGTGGTTGGACTCTGACTCCGAGGCCTCCTGGCAGAAAGTGGCGAAAGCTCTAAGATATATCAATAAGATTGTTTTGGCCCAGAAGCTGGAAGAAAAGTACTGTGGAACTGATGGTTCTGAGAAAGGTTCTGAGACTACCTGTATGTCATCATCCTCTCAACCCATCATTGACTGGTATAGTCATTATTTCTATCCTCCCGTGCACAGATCCTGCAGCCAGTAATATTGCTGAGGATCAGGAAGTCAAGGCAAAGCCATTTCCTCAATCAAATACTTGTGGTTAGTTCTTACACTGGAGACATAGATGTCAGTGTAATCTCACCCACCTACAGCTGAACAGATCCAGCAAACTCAGTGTGAGATTCAGCAGTTTAAAAGAAGATTTAGTCAACTCAAAAAGTCATGCAGAGAATGTCTAGAAAAGAGAAAAATCCCTGTTAAACAAGTTGTTGATGCACTAACTGAACTACAGGCAGATGAGTGTAGGGGACATAAATATTTCTCCGAGAGCCACTGGAGTGTTTTCTACCAAGCTAATGATCACTGTGAAGTTATAGGGCAGTTAAGCTTCAACTCCAATTACCTCTCATATCACTTGTTTGATTATTTAGTTAAAGAGTTTAACTTGGAAAATAAAGCAGAAATGGCAATTTACAAGCGGGACCTTCATAGGCTCAGAGTGAAGACCCCATTAACTCTATTTTGTCACACGCAGGGGGGAAAGATAATCAAACCCCCAGGAGATTTTAAAGAAATAGTTGTGAAGTTTAAGTGGCCAGAGAATAAGACACTGGAAGATGTGGAAAAGTTCCGACAAGTGTACGCCTCTCACTACAACCTGCGAGAGTGTGCCTTGATGATTGCCCAAGTTCGTCCTGGCTCCTTCATCATCACCTGGTTTATACCTGAATCAGTCGTTGAGACACTAAATAAAACCTTACCTAAAGTGCCTCTCCAGAACTATTCAGTCACTAAACTGGATATAGCTGGAGCCTGTGTCTATCGTTCACGTAAACCTCAGGAGGTAAGTGTGACTGGTTGTTGCAGTGGTGTCTGATGATAACTGTTCCACTCTCACAAAAGGTCCCATCAACAAACAGTGGTCCAGCCAGTGCATCATCAGTCCCAGCGCTTCCAGGGTATGTGACTTATATATCAGGGACTAGAGAGCCTTCTCTTTACTCTGTATTTCAGAGGTACACCATCTGTCACTCAACTTAAACAATCATCAGAGGAAGAGGAAGATTACCTGTTTGTTGAGCAGCCATCTGAAGACTTTTTCTGTCCAGTGACGTATGATCTACTGCTGAAGCCTCAACTCACAATCTGCTGTGGTCAGCATATCTCACAAGAGGCTGTAATACAGCAACAACAACTGAAGGGAGCATGCCCTCTGTGTAATAATGCAGACTGGAGCACAGTGTTGAATAAGTATTTTGTGCGTCAAGTGAATTCACTCCAGGTGTTTTGTGATAGGTGTTGCTGGAAGGGAGACTTGTCAATTTTTGACAGAGATCATGCATGCCCTGGAAGGTTATAATAGTCTACAGGTACTACGAATATTTAAATTCCCCATTTAGCTATATATAGGCTATTACAGGACAAACTGGAAGCAGAAGGAAAACGGCTACAGATTCAAGAGGTGCAACATGTAGCTACTTAACAAGAAGCTAATATTATTTGCATATTGTGTTTATAGAGGACTGAAGCTGGAAATAAACAGCATCAATCTAAGGTAAAGAAACAATATGAATACGGAGAAATTTAAAATCTGCAAATATTTAATGAAGGAGAACAAGCCAGAAGATGTGCAACATCTGAAGGAGGATCCAGAGCTAATAAAGGCTGAGCATAATCTAATAGAAAAAGTACATAAATAATGTGCATAATACTGTAGAAATGGAACTTATCTTTCATGTGTATAGGAAAATGCTTGGGTGAAAGCACAAAGGGAACTTGTGCAAGCACAAGAAGAAATTGGGCAATGTTCCTACAGTCCGATAGAATTGAAGCTATAGTAAGAAAGCCATATGGTGTTGACTTTATTAAAAAATCCGGGGAGATGATTGTCAGTGGGTGGGGGGAGAATCGAGTATTCATCATTAATAAAAACAAGATAGGAGAGCCAATAGGACCAGATCAGATGACCCAGCCTGCAGATATAGCAGTAGATGATGATGACTACATTTATGTTAGCAGTAAGCACAAGCTTCAGAAGTTCACAAGCAGTGGTCAACTAAAGGCATGTGTTGGTAATAATGAGGCCAACGGTGATGATTTGACGTTTAATGATCCACGTGGAATAACAATACATGAAAACCGAGTGTATGTGTGTGATCGAAATAACCATCGCATCCAAGTGTTTAACCTTGACTTGGACTTCATCAAGTCCATTGGTTCGTATGGAAACAGGGAGGGGGAAATAGATGCCCCTTATGTAAAATTTGACAAGGCCGGAAACATGTATATTGTTGAGTTGGGTAACAAACGAGTACAAGTAATGGACACTAATGACCAATTCATCTATACATTTGGTCAAAGCAGGATAGGCAATATTGGTCTCCCGACAGGCCTTCATGTTGACAAAGACAAAAACATAGTCTATATTTCTGATTTTTCCAATGATCGCATTGTAGTTTACACAACGTCAGGTGATTTTCTTACCACTCTTGGTTCTCATGGTCAAAGGGTTGGTCAGTTACATTCACCATATTGTACGACATCTCGTAGAGGAAAACTCTATGTATGTGACTCTGGAAACAATAGAGTTCAAACATTTGATCTCATATAGCTCATCAAAATAGTTTTGTATCTTCACTGCACCATTTTGTTTCTTGTATTATTTCTGCCGTATTGCTATCCCAATAGCTGTTATTATTCACAAAGTGTCAGAATTAGACCACACATAAGCAGTTTCTGATTCACTGCGATGGTAAACATCAGGCGACAGCAGTGTTTGCATGGTGTGACGCAAGTGAATTTTGAGTCACATACAGAACTGGTGGTGTTACCAGATGTTTCAATACATTCACACTTTGTAGCACAGTGAATTATAAATTCACTTAAAAAGGTGTGAGAATGTGATTAGTTGCACTTGCAGCCCAGGAAGGAGTGAGACAGAATGGAATCATGATTTGCATGGCACTGCATGTGACTCACTGATCATGATTCATGGAGCAAACATTTGTGCACACACACACTTCAGAGCATCTGTCAATGCACCTGTGCAACCTCGACTTTTTCCAGACGCTCAGTTTGATTTCTCCGCAGCTAACCAGCGTCTCTATCGCCGAGCAAGCAAGTGAGCCAGTGCAGTTGGTTGTGATGGACTCAAACATGACGGATCAGAGGACGGATCGTGTGATTTACATTAGACTTCGCTGCAAAATTGTTTATGCTATGTTCTTCCTTTGTGCGGCGACAACTGCGGGTATAGTGCACTTCACGGCTGCTGCTGAATGCGTCTTCATATTTGGTGCTTTTCTGATCCAGCTGCAGTTACTGGAAGCAAACCTACCCTATTCCGAGGATTGCTGTTGCATTATACAATTGATCCAGAAAGAACACCAGAGTTCTCACCATGCAACTTCTACGGCATTCCTCAGCCTAAGATTATATGGATTAGAAAAGGACAAAAGTAAACATTGATCCTGTTCTATTGCTAATTTGTTATTGTTGGTCTTTGCAGTCTCTCCAGCTCCCCTACAAACGGTCCATACTACACCAGTGATGGTGTGCTTGTCTTGCGACATGCATCAGGTGCTGACTCTGGCAACTACACTTGTCTAGGTTTCAATATCTGGGGCAACACCTCTGCATCAACCACCATTACTATCAAAGAAACAGCAGGTAACTGCACTTGCCTCTTACTCTCTAGTCTTGTGTCTCACACAAAAACAAGAGCACTCTTAAACTTTTTTGTGAAGGGTCACCAGCCTACTTACGTACTCTTACGCAAGTTAGCAAAATTTTTTGTATAGCTAGCTATGCTTATTTCACTTTGACTCTTCGACTTTCTGTTGCATACATGCAAGCAAACATTCCTAACCACAACAGGTGGTGGGGAGGAGTTTCAGCTCTTTCCCCCCATCTTTTGAACACTTCCACTTCTTCTTATAGTAGTACTCTTAAATGGATGTTGGTGTTTCATTTTCAGCTATAGATAGCTATTCCGTGGATTGCTTTCGCTATGAACTGCATAGCTAAACAGTCAGTTTGTGAAGCTTGCTTGAATACCAATCATAACTTTGGGTTCGCGCCATTGCCATACCGGTGGCAAAACAGCTCACCTTTCATACTTTAGCAACAGCCGACACAAGCTCTACTGGCCTTAGTGAACCAAGTATGTATATTCAAATTTCATGCTGTATCTATTTAAACTTGTAACGTGGGTATATGTCCCTAGCTTGCACACTCTTCTCTACACTTTACAGGTCAATCTGTGGCAGGAAGCAACCTTGGATTAATATTTATCTATGTGTTTCTCGTTTGGCTTCTTCTCTCCATACTTCTAGCAGTGTATATGTGTCTGTATGGGAAAATATGGTGCAGACAAACATTCAACAGAAACACAATTTGCAGAATGAGTGCAATCAGCATAGACTCTCGAGCAATTCCTTCTGAATGGAGAAATCAAACTGAGCGTCTGGAAAAAGTCGAGGTTGCACAGTTTTCTGATGAGTGGAGGACTGTTGAATCTCAGTTTAAAACAACACTCAGTAGTGCCACTATCACTAATATCTTACGAATTCAGAACAGGATGCTGTGGAAATCGTACATCCAGGAGAAATCCAGGCTTTTGAAAAAGAACAAAGGGGAAGTCAATGAGAAGCAGCTCTTCCATGGTACACGGAAAAATGATCCCGAACTTATATACAATGGAGAGGAAGGGTTTGAAATGAGACTTGCAGGTGATGGAATGTGGGGTCAGGCTAATTACTTTGCTGTCAATGCCAGCTATTCGGATGACTATGCTTTTGTACAAGATGGTGTGAGGACAATATTTCTTGTTAGTGTCCTTACTGGTAAGAGTTTTAAAATGGAGCCTGACAGGAGTCTTCGTATTCCTCCTGAAATTCCTGGGCCTACTGTGAAAGGGGATAGTGTTAGGTCTACTCTTCCGTACGCAAAACGGAGGTATGATAGTGTCAATGGATTCACTAATGGCTCTGAAGTATACATGACATATGATAACCGCAAGTCCTACCCCACCTACCTCATTAACTATCAGAAATAGAAACAATTTTCAGTACACAATGCATAAATGCTGCAAGTAAGAACATGCTAACCTACTGATGAAAATTATTCTTACAGGGTTAATGTTCTGTGTATGTTTATTAATTTTCGTTTACTATCAATTTTGTTCCCTGACGTATATAGCAGGGTTCAGTTGGTTCAGAGTTCTTTTAGGAACCGAGAGAATTCACTGAACACAGCATAGAACCCAAAGAACACAGGGAGGAAAATACTTCAAGTAGAGAGGGTAGTTGCCTCCTGAAAAGCAAAGTTGCTCTGGAAGGGGAATGTCTGAGGGAGTTGGAGCTGAGGGAAATGAGTATTGATCAGGAGTGAGTTGTGATGTTGAAGCCGACCAAGGACTTGCCGACGTCAGTGATCTCGCGCATCGTATAAAGGGGACAAGCCCATCAAAGAGGAATATAATTAGCCTCACAAGTAGATTCTACGACTCTCTTGGAATTATCTCACCAATACGGTTCAAGCACCTGTTCCATAAGATGCGCGAGGAACAATAGGATTGGGACGAGTCACTAACAGGAGAATTCCTGGCTAAGTGGGAGAGACACACTTCAGACCTACAGCATTTCACTCCCATCAAGATACCTTGTTGCTGCCAGACACAGGCGACTGCCGAGGAAGACGTTCAACCTCTTTCTCACTGCAGGGCTACTGTGAGAAGGCTTATACGACTGTAATTTACCTACAAGTAGAAAACGTCAACGGTGCTCACAACCAGTTTGTTTGCTTAAAAACAAGAGGTGCACCAGTGAAAAGGATCTCCATTCCACGTCTGGAACTCCTATCTGCACAAGACCTCTCTCCACTGTAAATCAGGTCCTCGAACCAGAGATACAGTTTAGGAGCATCGATTGCCACACTGACTCACCAGTTGCCCTCTTCTGGACCATGAATTGGAAGAGAGAGTGAAAACGGTTTGTGCAGAATAGGGTGAACGAGATAAGGGAGCTCACTCCTCACTCCTCAGTCATACCAATCCGCCCACCCTCTGAAACATTCACCATAATGGCATAATTCACTTGAGAGTTGTGGCCCCATTAGCCCATCACAACTTATCCCCAGTCACCCCAGTCCCCCTACACTCTGAAACATGCACCTTAATGGCATATTGCACTGTGTGCCACCACTAAGATCAATTAGCCTATCACAACTTGGGTGTGCTTATGACTATTAGCTATAGTAACTCCTTTATCCTCCCTCCTCCCTTATCTAAGATCTCTTTGCACTAGTGCGTAGTGGAAAATCCCACAGTAGTAGCATACCTGCCAACCGTCCGGATCTGGTCGGGACATTTCCGATATTACTTACCCGATGTCCCGCCCGCCGGCGCTGGAATCCCTCGTTTGTACCGGAGATTCCATCTGCCACACCCATGTAGTGTACGACGCATAAACGCATACGCGTATATACACAACGCAGAGGCGCCCAGCCGGCCGACACCGATCACTTGGGAAGGCAAGGCTCAGCGGGCCACAACGAGCGCGTGTAGACGATCGACGGTAAAAGTATGGCTGGCTCGTGTCTGCCGAATGGCGGAAGGAAGAAGATGGCGAAAGACAGTTGCGCATGGAGACGAATCCCCCCCCTCCCCCGGTCGTTTGGAGTGAATGTATTTCAACCTTGTCCCTGTCTTGCACGGCCAAACAGGGCCGGAGCGAGCAATTTTGTAGTGGTCAGGCCAACTGGAGCGTGCGCGCGAAGCGCGGCCACTAGGGGGGTCTGGGGCCATGCTTCCCCAGGAAAAGATTGAAATTTAGGACATCCTGGTAGTGTTTCTGGTGCAATCTGGCAAATAATATGGCCTCTTGCCGTGCCTACATAGTCAAGTACATACATAGATAACAAATTGAAAAGGCCGCGAGGTGGCACCGCTAACACTGTCCCCGCCGCGCCGACGAGAGACCGTTGTCGCGCGTTGCCGCGCTCTCCACACGAATACGCCACGCCCTCTTCATCATCACATGCGCATGCGCATGCGCAGCCAATCACATAAAAGTGGTCCGGCCAAAACCGGACCGGCCGTACCGGCGACGCCGGCCCTGCCAAAGGTTGGCAGATAGTAGGCGCTCACTAAAATACCGTGGCCGATAGGTTCTATGCCGATGTCCGTTTACCATTCCAGCGATGCGTTCGAAGTTCTCGATTTCCGGTTTCGATTCGGGTTTTCTCGAATTCTGGGAGCATACCAAGGCAGGCGCAAGTTCTTACCCTAAACCCTGTGCGCTCGAGCGAGCTTTCCCAATCACGACGTGGTCCCCAACAGCCGCGCCGGCGCCGCGGTCGGTGAACGCGTCACCCACGGTCGCGGGCGCGGTCACACCCCCTTAGTAGTGAGTGGCGGACGATCGTAGCCTCATAGGCCGTTTTGCGGGGCCTGGAAAGGAGGCTAGGGTCTCCCTGGCGGTTCCAGTTCTCTCCCAGCGTGTAGCAGTCATTGTATTGGCGAGCACACTTCACTCGTCTTGCTTTATTGCTTTATTCCGCTCTTCTGTGTTTCAATGCTCTCGCCAGACGTTTTATAGATGGCAAGGCAAGGCCGCAACCACAAACTGCTCGCCACCTTAACTATTATGCTACATTGCGAACATATATACCTTGCTCAGCATGATCAAAAGTGATAGAAGCCCGTGGATCAAACGTGGCGTAGAGCATGCTCCGGCGAATAAATGACATAACGCGTGCGTGCTATACATAGCCTGCCGGAGAGGGCGTGTGCGCGATCTCTGGAACGCAGTCGTTTCAGAAAAATCCCCACATTGATCTCATTGTTCACAACCCGTTGGTGCCACTCATTGGCCGCCTTGTAGCCTGTAATGCAAGAACTCGCGCGGACAGACAGACAGACAGACAGACAGACAGACAGACAGACCAAGTACAGTAACCCTCGCTGCGCATGCGCGCCGAGGGTTAATAAACACACAGGCCCCTGCAAACAGTAGCTCAGAGTCGTCTTTTGCTACTTTGAACTGCAGCTACCCTGTATGATCAGGTGAACAAAAAGGGCAAACCGTGACTTCAATAGGCCAAGAACTCACTGCTCCTGTGACAATCGGACTTTATCATTGCGATGCTATTATCTTGTAACAACAAACTCAAGCAACTCGCTACTTTCCATTTAAGACATACAACATTTAGAGATTGAAAAGCGACTTGGGTAGAAATACCATTAAAACGAGTAGAGAGTGTCATGCGTTTGATGCATGGTAACACTTATAAATTCTTCGTTGGTTGCATCTTCTCTAAGAACATATTATTCGCAAGGGGAACGAGGTGTGTAAAATGCTTGTATATACTCCAGTTCGGAGTGGTTGAACAGCAGCGAAGCTCCTTGAACCTTCTTGAACCTCTTCAGTGCGAAGAAAACAAGGTGTGTAGGGTCTTTTGCATGAGTTCTGGGTGGTTCAACTGTACTGAACTTTCTCTAAGAACATATTCACAAAGGGAACAAGGTGTATAGGATACTTGTACTCTTGTTCAGAGTGGTTCAAAAGCAGCGAACGTCCTCGAACCTTCTTGAACCTCTTAAGTGCAAAGAAATCAAGGTGTGTAGGGGTTATTTGCATGAGTTGTGGGTGGTTCAACTGCACTGAACCTTCTCTAACAACATACTGCACTAGGGGAACGTGGTGTATAGGACACTTGTACTCTAGTTCGGAGTGGTTCAACAGAATCGAACCTCCTGGAACCTTCTTCAGTGCTAAGAAAGCAATATGTGAAGGGGACTTTCACATGAGTTTTGAGTGGTCATGATTCATGAGTACAAAGTTCCTCATACAGTGGCGTAGGGACCACGGGTGCTCCGGGGGCTGGCGCCCCCCTATATTTTCTGGGGCTTGCGCCTATATAGAAAGTGAGGGAGTTTAATAACAGTGATCGCGCGCAGTGTATCATTTTTACGCATGCGCATTGGAGCCCCCCTTTGTCTGAACATCTTCCTACGCTACTGACATACACATTTAGAGTCATCCTCCAATAATTATGTTGTAGACACGGAGAGAGGATATGTCACAAGATCCGGCAGGAGTAGCTCGAGGGGAAAGGACTGCCTAGTCTACTCAAAGATACTGGACTCACTGAACAAATTCAAGCCCTTAGTGGGACAGGGTTGTATCTATAAAGAGGTGCTGTGCAGGTTTGATCCCCGACATTGGGATTTTAATTTTAATGGGTTATTATTCCAAAATCCTGCACAGCCTTCATTAACCCTCGGCGCGCATGCGCGTCTGTCTGTCTATCTGGATGACACACATTTAAATAATGTGGCCATATAACTAAGTACGGTAGTAGTTAGTATATGGGGATGACACAGGTCATCCTGCATTATGCCCATACATTTGAGATTTTCATGTTTAACTTTCAGTTTCAATCAGGTCCAACTTTTGACACATCAGACTGATCCGTATCGTCACAAAGAGCATGTATCCAACAAATGGCTTAAATCGCATAATCGGTACTTGATTTATTCAAGAAAGTTACTTTTAAATATTCTTCTTGTTCTTGTTGTTCAGTTTAGACACGTATCTCAAAAACCACTGAAGATATGGAGATGAAACTTTGCACAAAGATTGGAATCCACGACAGGTCATGCAAGAGCATTTTTATTCTTCGTAAACCATTTTGTTTACATGAAAACAAGAAAAAATAGCCCCAGGCATTATGATAGAGACAAATAAACTGTGCTAACTAGGTAAAGCTAATACCCAGAGTGATAAAACTATGTACACATATACAACCATCGTTAGTAAACATTACAAGTTTGTAAACAACAACAAACAGCCTCAGGCAATTAAAACTTGTAAAATGTGTTTGTGCCTATAACTTGCTTATATTGGGTCGTATAACAATGAAACTTGGTACACTGATAAGAGTTCATCGAAACAGAAATTACAAATTTGTAAACAACAACAAACAGCCTCAGGCAATAAATACTTGTAAATTGTGTTTGTGCCTCTAACTTGCTAATGGTTGGTCCACTAACAACGAAACTTGGTACACTGATGTACCATGATGAGAGTTCATAGAAACAGAAATTACAACCTTGTAAAAAACAACAAACAGCCCCAGGCAAAAAAAGTTGTAAATGGTGTTTGTGCCAATAAATTACTTGTGGTTGTTCCTCTAACAATGAAACTTGGTACACCGATTCACCATGGTAAAGTGTTCACCAAAACAGAAAATACAATGTTGTAAATAACAACAAACAGCCTCAGGCAAAAAAGGCTTTCAAATGGTGTCACTGCCTATAACTTACTTATGATGGGTCCTCTCAAATGAAACTTGGTGCACTGATGTAATGTGAAAGACGCAAAACGTCTGAGGCGATAGCTTAAGCCCACTAATGTTACTTTTCTATGGGCTTATGTCCAAAAATATCCCCTTTTTATATGGACACCATGCATGTGAATGCAGTCAAAAAAAGAATAGGAGGCAAGAACTTCGAATTAAAAGTGTGGAATATAGGGATGCCATAAAAAGTAAGGAGACAAGACAGGGATGACCTAGTGAACATGATGCCGTAGTACAATGGATGATGGCTACATATTTTGAACTGACATCGCTTGCTCATGTAAATTTTCCTCCACACAAGCCCTATATGGTGTCCGTGGCACCAGGCTTACAGGGCTTTTTCTCACCACTAAGCAGACCAACTTTCGGCAACAAATCCAGTCCTCACTGTAAGGATACTATCTGTATATCATATACTGAGCACTTATTCGCTGAACACCTCGTCAACTACAATGTTGATACCATTGTGGGCTGGCTGGAGAACAAAAAGTACAAAACTTGATCCAACTTGCTAAAGCCATCACGCCCATGAAGTTTTAACACCTACCCACCAGTGCAAAATATTTCACTATTTCTCTCTTTGGTCACTCACTGCTTTGTTTATTTTTTGTGTCATTAGAGGCTACAATATGCATTGTGTATTGTATTTCATCCCGAAGAGGGCGGAAATGATACTCTGACTTTGAATTTATGGGCTGAGCTATTTGTATGCGTCTACTCGTGGTCTCCCGCTTGTAGGTCGCGGTGAGTCTGGCTCGGGCTAGCAACAGTAGTAGATAGCATGCGGGAGTCGATACACTGCCATTCGTTGTGATTTACTGAGCCCCCAAGGTATATACACAGGAGCAAGCGGATCAAGTCGCGATAAGCCAGTGCTAAGGTCACTCCAAGTTGCATTACAGCTTCTGGTCAGGGCCTTTTCAAGTCAATATGCGGGTGGGCGGGTTTTACTCATTATGTTCACTTGCAAAACGAGACAAGAGCAAAGCCATGAGTACACACAGGACAGTATGCGCATTTAATCCTTAGCCAGCAACGGGCATATTATTTATATGCCCAGAGCCTCCATAAGTCCATAAGAATTTATATATGGGTAAAATACTAGGCGTTAATGTCATACATGCTTCTGCTTATTTAAGGAGATACCCATGGCGCCCAAAGGGTTAATAATGGCCAAAACGGCGTTCTCTTGTGCGGGGGGCAGACTAGAAACCGGTATAGAACTTGGAGTGGCCTAATATGCAAATTGACTTTTTCGCTTGTTTTCACGGCATATCTCTCGAACACAGTCGTTTCAGGAAAATTGCCCTTTTATTTTTCTGGCTCGCATAGTTCTGAAGCCGCTGGTATCGTTAATAGGCCGCCTTGTAGCCTATAGTGCCAGAATAAGCGTCGACACACAGACAGACAGACAGACAAACGAACTGCTGTAACCCCCGCTGTGCATGCACGCCGAGGGTTAATTGACACGAATAATATAATGCATGAATCATTAGAAATTAGAACAAGAGATTTACTATACTGTGTTACAAAACATGCTAATTAACGAAATGAGGAATACAATTCAACTGTAACATCAGCATAATAGTTTATAGAGAACTGCACTATTAACACATTGTTACAAACATGAAGTGCAATACTGAATACTGAAGCACACAATTTTTATGCTACATAGACGATAGTGCATACAATTACATGAAACATGCGAAATAAGGTATTGTGATTTTATAATGTCTCTGAAGGGGTTTTAAGGAGAGCAACAAGTGGTAGGAAATGGGAGATCGACTGTTATGATAAATGTGTGGATGCAATAGCATTGGGTGTTCTAGAGCATTTGAACTCTGAAGTTCCAACTATCACATACATGTATAAAACCATCAGCACAAGAGGTGATACAGAATGGACCACAAAACTCTCCCTCATTCTGACCAGGCCTTCCAAAGGAGTTGACAAACTGACCTGAGGTCTCATACACTACAATACAATGACTAATGAAATCAGACACATACACATACTTGTCAGCAATATGAAGACCTGATGGCCGATGCAGTATTCCCTCTCCTTCCTGACCAAATACTCGTATGAATTGGCCACTGGTGTCCATTACTTGCACTCTCCCATTACCCTGCTCAGCTACACACATGTTCCCGGCAGTGTCAAATTTGACATCATATGGTTTATTGAATTCGCCTCTTCCTTTGCCATGTGAGCCAATGGATCGGACAAAGTTCAAGTCGGGGTCAAACACCTGAATGCGATGGTTATCACGATCACACACATACACTTGATTGTCATACAGTGTCACTCCACGTGGATCATTAAACTCCCCCTCCTTACTGCCCCACCGACCAATACATTTGATCAGTTCACCACTGCTAGTGAACTTCTGCAGCTTGTGACAACTGCTCACATAAATATTGTCACTATCATCGGGTTGCTATGCATGCTGGGTATTCCATCTGATCTGGACTGTCACCATGGGATCCAAATGTTCGGATTTTCTGTCCTCTGTTGTCAAAGATAGACACTCTATGACCCTCACATTCACTGACAATCATCTCCTGATGACTGTTGAAGGCAATTCCATACGGTTTGTTCAATCCAGTCACAGTCCTCACAGGGTGGCCTAGTTGTCTGGGGTCAGGGTACACGGTCACAGTGAAGGGGCTGCCATTGATTTCTCTGTGATTGACTTGAACATGGAGTTTGTGTTGGCCTCGACTGACTGGTGTGTACGTCATCTCGTATCGGATGGGAGGTTTTTTAGACCACGGCCATCTACTAGTGGGCATCATTGCTTCGGTGACCGTCACTACGGGTGGACTAGTGGGTGTGGCTTCAGGTGGATTTGTGGGTGTGGCTTTTGAAACGAGCTCAAGTTGTGCTGTGACATTGAGTGGAAGTGAGTATGGTCTACCACTAGAGTCATTTAGTTGGACTAGGATGTGTGTTGGTTGGTTGACTGTGGCTGATGTTAGACCAGGTCCACTGACCTGACATGTGTAAGAGTGCTGGGACAGACAGAGAGCGAATAGTGAATAACAAGTGAAAACCTTGTGTTTAGCAAACTATAAGGTAATGTTTAACATGGCTATATATAGTTATAGCAATAGAGATACGAAAAGAAAACGCTACCTTATACTCAGACATGAAGGAAAAAATCGAGTCCAGCATTGCCTAACACACAACACTATCTTTGAAGAATCTCCAATTGTTGTCACGTGCCCCAGCCCGCGAGCGACTGTCACTGAACGCTTACCTCAGCCAACTGCCACAGCCTCAGATCTCCTTCTCTGTAAGGCAGAAGCAACCAACTACGTTAGATGATGCAGTTGCCACCACTCCCGAAATGGAGTCATATCTTTCCCCCCAAGCCGTTAGTTCCACTCTCCAAGAACCGGGAGAGCCTGCCCCTGCTAGTGTCGATGCGGTGAGCCAGATTACGCAATTGGTACATGTTGTTGGGAGGCTAGCTGAGCATGTTGAGAAGATGCAACGAGGGAACAGCCAGTTGCCAACCACAACGTCGAGTAGGGAATGTCCACGCCCCAGAACGAGGAGGCAATTTTCTGGTACATGCTCAGCAGGTGGGACACCTGGCCCGAGACTGCCCCCTGCCTCACCCCCAGCTCACCCCCAGCAACCCCCACAACAACAACAGGGGAACTAGACCCCTCCGATACAGCGGACCGAATGTCGGAGGGTGATAAACTCATGGTCCAACCTTGTGTTCATGTTTCTCCTGTGACTGGTGGCTCCGGACTGACTGGCTCGATCAACGGCACTAACCTCAACCTGCTGTTGGAAACTGGAGCAGCTGTCACCCTGCTGAGGGAAGAAGTCTGGAAATAGTTAGCACCCAAACCCCCAAGTCTGGAGCCCTCGCCCGGAGCTACTCTAGTAAGTGCTGGGGGCATGCCATTGACTGTTCGTGGGTGTGTATGCGTGAACTTCAACTGTGGGGGGTAGGGAATTCAAAACTGGAATGGTGGTAGTGAGTCCCTTAAAGTCTGAGGCAATCCGGGGCATTTATTTTCTCCAGGGCCAACAGGCCGTCATTGACCTGGGTTGTGGAAGACTCTGCCTCAAACAGAGTGGGTGCGAAATCCTACTGGACGCCCCGCCCCAGACTCTGTCGTGCACGCATTCCCAACTGGCCCGCACTTTTGAAAAAGTGGAGGTGCCTCCCTGCTGTGTATTGGAGGTTTCCACACACCTGGAGACTGCAGTCGAGGGAGTGTGGTTGGTGGAAGGGACTGTGTCTGGGGCCTCACAACTTGCTGTGGCTAGAGCTTTGGTGCAACCGACATCGACAACTATACCGGTGTGCATCTTGAACACTTCAGACGAGCCCCCTACCCTCTACACTCATTGCGGTGCTGAAGCCCATCAAACCACCGGCAGAGGGCGATGCAGTTGTTGACACCACTCCAGAGGTCAGTAACAATAAACGAGAGATGCTATGGCAGCTTGTCCAGGACTGTGGTGCGGAACTCAGTGCGGGTGAGAGGGACATATTCTATGATCTATTACTCGCCTATTCCGATGTGATGGCATCTTCAACTTCAGATCTGGGCCGGACGGACAGGCTTCGCCATCACACAGACACTGGCAACTCACCACCCATCCGACAACCTGTCCGTCGAATTTCACCACATTGTCGAGAGGAGGTCAGAGAGTTGTTAAGCCAGATGCTGGAACGGGGGGTAGTTGAACCGTCCTCCAGCCCCTGGGCATCTCCCATTGTACTGGTACAAAAGAAAGACGGTTCCACAAGATTCTGCGTCGACTACAGGAAACTGAACAACGTCACCACAAAGACGCCTATCCACTCCCCCGCATCAACGTTACCTTGGACATGCCGCACGGCTCACTATGGTTCACAACCCCTGACCTCCTCAGTGGGTACTGGCAGGTCGAAGTGGCCGAACCCGACAAGGACAAGACGGCTTTCTGCACAACCGAAGGGCTGTTCCAGTTCAGGGTCATGCCCTTCGGGTTGTGTAACTCTCCCGCGTCATTCCAACGACTCATGGACCTAGTGTTGTCAGGTCTCCAGTGGTCACAGTGCCTGGTATATCTCGACGACATAATCGGTTTAGGTCGGTCGTTCGGGGAGCATATCAAGATTCTAGATTCAGTTTTCCAGCGACTCCGTCCGTCGGTACTCCGCCTTAAACCATCCAAGTGCGCCTTTCTCCAGAAGGAAGTACGATACCTCGGCCACATCATATCCCGTGACAGGGTTGCCACTGACCAAGACAAGACAGCAAAGGTGGCAACCTGGCCGGTGCCGACCATCAAAAAGGAGACTCAGCAGTTTCTCGGGTTCGCAAGCCTTTACAGGCGTTTCCTCAGGGGCTTTGCCCGAATCGCACGCCTACTTCATCGACTGATGGAGAAGACAGCATCATTCGTCTGAACCCCCCAATGGCAGGATGCCTTCGATAAGCTCCGCGAACATCTCTGCTCTGCACCGGTGCTGGCCTATACGGATTTACAGAAGCCCTTCATCCTGGATACCGACACGAGTAACACGGGGATCGGTGGGGTGCTTTCTTAAATGGATGACGAGGGTCGAGAGCGGGCTATCGCCTATGCTATCAGGTTGCTGACGAAACCAGAATGCCAATACTGCGTCACCCGTTTGGAGCTCTTAGCTGTCGTGACATTTATTCAGCAGTATCGTCCTTACCTCATATGCCGCAAGTTTACTCTCCGTACAGAACATGGATCCCTTACTTGGCTGCGAAACTTTAAAGAGCCGGAGGGCCAGCTGCCAGGTGGTTGGAGAGACTACAAGAGCTAGACTTAGAGGTGGTGCATCGAAAGGGAACTGCTCACAGAAACGCGGACTCACTCTCAAGGCTCCTGTACCAACAATGTGGCCGCAGCAACCAAGACACTGCTACCACTGCTCACCTCCGGCTCAAGCTAGTGATAGCCTCCGACAAACCTAACTTGCAGACCTGACACTAGCCCCCATCCTTCGGGGCAAGGAGAGTGGTACCAGACCTGGTCCTGAGGGCTTTACAACAAGAAGTAAGTCAGCCCGTCACCTCCTCCAGATCTGGAACCAGTTGGTGGTACATCAGGGTGTTCTCTGCCGGCGGCTATAGCCCATGGGCGGTTCTCCAGAGAAGCTCCAGATGAGGTTATCCAAGAGGAGGTAATCTAAGACCTCCATGAGGGTGCTGTGAGTGGGCACCTATAGGGATGGAAAAGACACTGGGACGTCTCAAGGAGCGGTTTTACTGGCGCACCACAACCATGTGAGAGATTGGTGCCCTGCTTGTGCACAGCGGAAGTCTCCAACAACCACACCACGTGCGCCGTTGAAGCCCATTGGCACTAGCTATCCGTTGCAAATGGTCGCTACCGATATCCTAGGTCCGCTCCCGGAGTCAGCATCGGGGAACTCGTACATTATTGTGGTGGCTGATTACTTCACTCGTTATACGGAGGCATACCCAATCCCTAACCAAGAGGCAACCACGGTCGCTAGGAAACTAGTGGACGAGCTCGGTTTTCCCTCCCTGACCAATTGCACTCACACCAAGGGAGAAATTTCGAGTCAGCAATTATCAGCGAAGTGTGCAAACTGTTCGGAGTCCAAAAGTCGAGGACCACCCCTTACCACCCACAATCCGACGGCCTAGTTGAACGTTTTAATCGCACATTATTAGACATGTTAGCCACGGCTGTAACTGATCGACCATTTGAGTGGGGAACAACACCTCCCTCGTCTTTGCCATGCCTACAACACTAGTATCCACCCCAAGACAGGATCTTCGCCATTTTTCTAGATGTTTGCACACCAGGCCCGCATGCCTGTTGACATCATGCTGGGGACCGCAATGCCAAACCCCTACCGCAGTCCCCCAATGTGTCGTAAACCTCAGAAACTGTCTCAAGACCGCTTACCAGTATGTGCGGAGTCAGATGGGGCACAAGCAGGAGAAACAAAGAGATCGCTACAATGCCAAAACTCACGGCAAGGCCTTCGAGGTTGGCGATCAAGTTTGGTTGCACAACCCAGCAGCAATGCCACGTGGAAAGTCGAAAAAGCTCCATAGCCATTCCATGTCCTGGAGAGACTTTCACAATCCGTTTATCGGCTCCAGCATATCCAGGCTCCCAGAAAGTGTGTGGTGGTGCACTTTGATCGGCTGAAGCTCTGCTATCCTGGTACGCGACAGCCTAAAATGAGGGAAAAACATCCTCTCAGGCCTCTGCAGTCCCTTCTTGGGGTCCCAGTCGGCACTGGGTTAGAGCTGGTCGATGACGATTCAGGGGAGACAAATCTACCCACACTTTACAGGCCGGAGATCCCGCCCCCAAGATCTATACTGCCATCAGGAGGTGAATCACCTGCCCCGCCGGCCTCTACTTCTCCTGGAGCTAACGACACGCCACCTCATCCCTCAGTGACACCCCCAACCTCACCAGTCTCATCACCCCCACCCCGATGACCCCCGCCAACAGAGCAGCCATGTCGAAGGTATCCCCAAAGGGATCGTGTGCCCCCCAACACGGTATGGAACATATGTATCGTGAATTCGGGACGAATTCTTCACGAAGAGGGGAGCTATGTAACACAGTACAGTAGTATGCAATCACTATGGTTATTCTATGTTATGCAATCACTAGGTGCTGTAAGCGTGACTGTTCTCGAATGTTCTGTGTTCTCAAATGTTCTCCGTGGGTATATAAGTACCGTCATTTTCTGTTGTATGGGGGGATCCTATCATCAAGTTGTGGTGCGAGGTTCGAGCAAGCGCTCTCGAATTATCGCCCACTATTAGCCCCGATCGACTAACATACAAGGATTACCCCCAAGGCTCTTCCATGGACGAGGCCAACCTGTTTAGAGATATGCAATGCATACACCGTTCAAATTCGGTGCAGCTTTAATAGCAAACGAGCGTTACTTTCTCGCTGGTAGGCCAAGTGAGAGTCCCAGGAAAGATGTTTACAGGGACAGTGGTAAAGGAACAGGAGGTGATAAAGGGAGGAAGGAAGGGGCTGGACGGGTGTGACAATGGGACTTACCCTGACCAGCACCTTCGCAAACCCCAGGGGAGTCTGTGCAACATTTGTATGTCATTGCATGCAATTTTAGACACCAGAAACTTCAGAAGTCCATGCATCGACAAAAATAACATTATAACGTATAGGCGGCAAGGCAGAACAGGATATACTCCGAGGCTGTTGACTGCCCTCTTCCAGTATAGTCAACAGCCTCGGAGTGTATCCTGTAAAGCCGAGACGCCTGACGTTAACTGATTTGTAGTCCAACTAGCCAAAGACAATGCTGAATTTCTGCTGCGTCATCCTGCCACACGCGCTGGTGCTGATGCATAGCTGCCAACCCATCCCTGAATTGTCCCGGAAATTGATAGTGTGTCCCGGAGTCCCGGAAAATGTATTTTTGTCCAGGAACGAAGGAGCACCGCGCCCCCTATATAGCCTCGCGGAGCCACGCCTTCTCGGGATATGGGAAGCCGTATATAGCTCTGCACGTGCGTGGATTGAGAAGGTGCGTGGCTCTGCACGCAGATTGAGAAGGGCGTGGCTCCGCGACGCTACGTACGTCGCTTGCGTAGAAAAAAGGCGTGGCTACATGTATCTCCACGCGTACTCGAGCAGCCGAACTATGATAGTCCATGCTATGACAACGAACATCTGATGCCTTCGAATATCCTCTCGTCTGTAAAAACAGCTACACATAGGAGCTTGGAAATCATTTTAGACAATAGCATTTTCATATTATTGTATAGCTAATATACATGTCTGGGAAAATGATAGAAAATGCAGGGAAAATGTAAAATTTTTTTTCCAGGAAGTACATTTTCCGGGTTGGCAGGTCTACTGATGTACTATGAATTGTTGTGTAAACTTTGGAAGCCAGACAATTGGCACCATGCCTAGCACTAGATGTTGTGATAAGAACTTCCTGTCCAATACTGATAATTATTGGTCAGCCCACAGCTCAGAATACAGCGTATATTCCAAGCGCTGCATTGTTTGAAGTTGGACTACAATGCAAATTACCCAGCTCACTAAGTAAGAAATACAGTAGTCTTGCTGCCACAATTGTACGTTATTTTGGTTGCTTTTGAGTCCAGAAAGACTGTCGAGTATATAATTTTACTCATATTCTTACAGTTACCACAATACGCTTACACATTCAGGTGCGTGAAATTAGAGCTATACTGATATTCTTAGTCAGAGAATTTGAGGGTATACAACTCATGACTGACCTTTCCCCCCAGTTGCTGCTGAAGCAGAGCTATCTCCTTGTCCTTGGCCTGCACTAACTCAGTCTCCTGCAGTCAGGAGGACCTCTAGTCACAAAACACAACTCCACACACTAGACTAACTCTCTGTCTCATCTCCTGAATCTGCTGCTGCTCTCTCCTCATAGTCTCCTCTGCCCTCATCACCTCTGCCTCCTTTTTCGTCACCTCTGCCTCCTTTCTTGTCAGCTCTGCCTCCTTTCTTGCCACCTCTGCCTCTTTTCTCGTCAGTTCTGCCTCGTTTCTTGTCAGCTCTGCTCTATTTCTCGTCAGCTCTGTCTCCTTCAGAAACCAAGAGGGAGAATGTTCAACATGCTTTTGCTAAAAACGTTAACTTTTCTTGTCAACTGCTGTTGGACTCTCAGTTTCACTCTCACACTCATACTCATGGTGTGCATGCGCAGCGAGGGTTACAGTACTTGGTTCGTAAGTGTGTCTGTCCTTACGTCTGTCTGTCTGTCTGTTTTCTGCCACCACGCGCAAGAAACCGGACAAAGAGCGACAGTTATGGGTTCAGTGATTTTCATAAAACTACTGCGTTCTAAAGTTATGGCGTGAAAACCAAGTGAACAAGCCAATATGCCAATTAGCACAGGCTTACTTCGACCAGGTCACGCTTGCTCTGTGTATCTTGAAGGCACAATAAGTCACAAAGAAGGGCATGTATCGACTCCCGCATGCTATACTATTGTATATAGCTAGCCCGTGTCAGACTCTCCGCAAGCTACTAGCAGGAGACCACGAGTAAACGCATACTACTAATAGCCAAGCCCATCAATTAGCGGTATCACGCATGCACAGTTTGCCGAGGGTTTGCACTTTAGTGCTTTTCATTGATAAGTGTTCCTCCTGAAAATCAATCGCATCACGACTTCATAAAAACATCCGCTAAAAATTAGTTTCTATTACCTTTTGTATCAACTGTTGCTGAGTTTCAGCGAAGTCAACTTCCTTTCTTGTCAGCTCCGATTTATCTGTTGTCACTTCTGTTGTCTACAGTAACCAAGAGAGACAATGAGTGCATAATGATTAAACACATGATCAAAGTATTCACCTTTCTTGTGAGCTCTTGTCGGAGTGTCAGCATCTCCCTCTCAGTTGCTTCTTCCTGCGATTAAAAAACACAACACTTGACTGTTCCACTTAATCATCCTTAAGACTAACATTACGTCTCAATTGCTGCTGTGCTGCAGCTAACTCCGTATCTTTAGCCTTCACACGAGACTGGAGATGAGCATTCTCTGTCACCAGGTCTCGGAGAACACGCTCCAAATTCTGGTAGAATCACAAACAGTTTTGTCAACACGTCAACTCATACCTAATGCGTGT
>CASHTH010003629.1:0-30968 GCA_030341885.1 Geodia barretti
GTGCAGGCCTCAATGTTATGGTTTGTGCCACCATGTTGCCCCCATTAATATACGCACTTAATATTGCCCAAGCGACTTACCCATACATTGCGAGTTGACCATGAGACTTGTGTGTGTTGGCTACCTATAAGTCGCTTAAGACTTCTTCATCTTGTTGTACGTGCCAATGTCTCTTCTCAGAGTCCTCACTATGATGAGTGCCTAGGATACCTGGGGTGCGCGAGGAGGGGTGTTAAGCAGAGGAACAGCATAGATCGCAGGTCAATGTCAAGGGTACATCAATGATTAGAAGGCACCTGGCGTTGAGGCATTCCAGGATGCTTAGTGACGACCTTATGTGAACGCGGCTTTAGGTTTTATACGTGCATGGATTTTTATAATCAGGACACCCCCCACTATATCTACTCAGGACACCCCACTAATTAACCTCAGGACACCCGAACTAACTAATCAGGACACCCACTAACATAATCAGCGACACCCACTAACTAATCAGGACACCCGGGGACACGCACGACACCATGAGAGGAACATGAACGATGCGCTGACAGAGTGTGTGCAGATGGTCAAACCAGTGCAATCTGGACATCACTCATGGCAGAGGATAGAAGTGTCCATCGTGAGAGCCATGCCAGCGCTCACGTCTCTCTTCCACACCACAGAATAGAATCCGTTAGTGAACAATCAGCGGCAACTCCTCTTCTCCTCTGATAGCAAAGAGGACAAACAGATGTGATGAACATGCGGGCACACAATAAACTGAATGGACGTTTCAAGGAATGCTAATAGTATTGGAGTAACTGCAATCTGCTTACTCTGACCTCCCACCTTCCTAAAAAAGGTGACTTCCGGTGGGTGAATTACGTAACCATGTTAGCGACGGAACGAGGTCGCGCACCTTGAGGAGAGGACTAACTTACTTCCTAACTGGAGTCTTCAGTTCCATGACTTTCAGGTAGTCTTGTGTGATGATACAGCGATCGTCGGAGCGTGTTGGAGACTGCACTGCTGTGGATGCGCTGAGGCTCCACCTCGAACCCACGATACGAGTTAGAATTCGTCTCCTGGTCTGAAGATGGGGGGAGAGATATGCAAATTTATCTCTTGACCCACACACGAGTTGAGGTCGTACCTCTTGCGGACGACAGAAAAAAATTATGATTTACTGTTTTTCAACCATTAGCCCAGTTCCATCCATCACGTATGAGTGTATTGAACTTACCAATTTTGTTTTTCGGGACCACGGTTTAGTTAATTCTGATTATAAGACCAAAATTTCTCACACTTAGTGCGTTTCAACATATTTTTAACATAGACCACTGAGTGAAGTCCAAACTATTGTCATGACAGGTGTAATATATGAATGATACTGTTACTCGTAGTCCATATGCAATATGAACATACAGCATTGCGACGTAAGCCTTCTAGAAATACCGTACTCAGTATATATAGCGCACGAAGTCGTTGGTGGGTGCGAGGAATTATTAGGCCCCACATGGCCTGTTTAATCCCCCCCCCCCCTTCCCCCTTTCCCTTTCCCGCTGTGATTTGCAGCAGAAATCAGTGTGATTGAGTTTGACATGTTGATGACAATAACTGGAAGAATGAGTTGCTAACAACTGACGGGCGCGGGACACCCTCCTCTCTCCTTCCTCCACTTTCGCCAGCTCGGAGGTGGCCTCCCGCCGTGGTACTATGATCCTGACTTGAGGTGGTTGTTAAGACGACGATGACTAGTGACCGAGAACCGGTTTGAACCCGTCCTCGTTACATGACAGCAATCTCCACTCTTTAGGGTCTTGACCCTGTGGCTGACGGCGAGAGTTGTCTGCAGCTGTGAGAGAGGCGACAAATCGTCAGAAAACAGCATCTGTTTAGTTAGAATTTCACGACCATTTTAACGTAGAGAGAGTAAGAGGAGGGAGAGACTGCAGTGATAAAGTGTAGTCCTCGTCAATTCTCTGACTGAGGCTTTGACTTGTTTGTGGTTCAATTCCGTCTCACACAGTATCATACAGTATTGATCCTTCAGTACTGAGAGCTGGGAGGAGGGGAGAGAGATATGAAAATGTTACATCATATTATACCCAACACTTTTGTCAGGAAAAGTGGATGATAAGTTCATAGGCTGTGGTACATACAGTACCTACTGACAGTGGTTGCATAGCTAACGGTCAAAGTGCTATGAAGCGATCTGGTTACATTCCCAGCAGGTGTGGGTATTCTATTTAATGCCCACTGCTGCAAGGACTGCCCAAGTTACCTGGTATGGGGTGTTTACTATTCTGTCACCTCTGAGCACTTCACCTGTTGGGAGAAAAAGGGAGACATTTAAAGTTGTCGAAAGGTAAGTTAAACCAGCCATACATTAGATATGGAGAGTGGCTCACCAAGGTTGAGTGTCTTGTAATGTACATCTCCGTCCTTTGGTTTACAGAACTGTAGAGAATAGTACTCGTACGGAGCTGGGTCTTTATACTTGTCATCTTTACTGCCTGCAGGGAGGGGGAGGGGGGAATGATCACAGCAAAATTTACACAACTCCTAAATGCAGCTATTTGAACATGCAACCAGTGGTAACTGTAAAGTGATTTCTTGGTTTTGGTGTGATTTGTTGATTTCTCCTCTCCCTATGTAGAAACAAACCCTCACTAAGAGGAACGGAAGGTAAGAAAAAGTCATAGGCATTGTCTGATCACTGCTTTCCACCCCCCATTTCATCACTCCCGCTCCATCCGCTAACCCATCCCACGAGACGGTCAAACGGACCTTAATCTCCAGCTTGTCTCCCTCCTCGTACTCCGTGGGCGCCACTCCAGGGATGTAGAACCCCCTCACGCCGACACACAGACACAGCGCCGACAGACAGACCACACGAGTAGCTGCAGCGACGCCCATTACTGCTGTCCTTCTTTCCTCTCGATACGAGGACGAGTGGGGAAGCTAAAGATGGAGCCTGGCTGGCCGGGTGAGGAGAGAGAGCGTGCCTGGATACGGGGCGGGGAGAGAGAAATGGCGAAGAGATGAACCTGAACCCCACGCTCGCTGGGATATCCGGAATGGTGGGCGAGGTCTACTTTTCTAGTATACGGAGATGCGCGGATTTATATTGCGCATGCGTATTGTTGATATGCGAAATCGTTGGGCCTACGAAAGTATTATACGTCTAAGTATCTACATTGGGATTCAGACTATAACTGCACTCTATTATATATAATATACCTTAACTGATATACTATGTTCAAAATTTCAAGCATTATTTGGTAAAAATAAGAGCATAAATTGCACATAATCGAAGAATCCAGGAGTAGAATAAAATTCAAATATTTGAGCATAATTTCCTCAGCCCTAAACCCAACTACAGTACCCTCGCTGCGCATGCGCGCCGAGGGTAACTACTGCGATAAACAGCAGTTGGCACCACAGATGAGGTATATATGGTAGATAATGACACACAAACACAATGCAGCTGTATATACTGCACTTGTATGATGACTCAGAGTAAGATCAAAGGAATTCCAGCTAGTCCAAACAACGTAGGTGCGTAGTGAGCGCTTCCGGCTCAGTCTGCGAGTAGTTAGAACATAAAGAGGCCATACAATTTTCCCATACTTTAGCTGTATGTCAACTCATTTGCATAAACCACAGTGGGTCTACAGGAGTTAGACGATAGTAGGAAATTGGCAGCGTGGAATGCAATTGGGGGCTTTTACACTCTTTGTGTGCTGCTGTTTCTTTACCAGAAGGGAGTGTTTTCAGGCTAGAATGGCCAGAAACTGCTCTAGTATATACGCGGTCTGAAAACTAGCGAAAGCTTCCCGACGCGTAGGCTCCCGTGGACTGGAACAGTATTCGGGTGACTTTCAGCTTTCTTGCTACTGTAACAGGCTGCATTCGAGAGTGCTGGGTATAGCGGGAGAGAAGCGAGCCAGAGCGGGAGCTACAAAACTCGTGTGGAGTCTAGCAGCCGAAAAAGTATAGCTGTGACCTACCTGTAACGTTGAACTCTCGAGAATGACCATGGCTTCTGCCAACCGCCCAGCTTGACCAACTCAAGGCTTATTGCAGCTGTCTCTCTCCCGGTCGATCGCTTAGCTATAGCTCTCTAGCTCTCCGTACACGTACACTCGAGGGTGCTGCGTTAAAAAGAGGGCGTTTGAACGCTTTGCGCAATGTCATTGGTCAGGTCTTACCGCCGGATGTCTCATACAAAAAACGTTATACGAGACATTGGCCTTGTGGTCTATGATTGCACCTGTGGCTTCAGTTTGATAGGGCACTGCACTACGCCCTAGTGCCACTACAAAACTGGCCACTCGATGTACAACCAGTAGACACGCGCCGATCTATAACCTTCCCCCTTCCCGACATATAACCTATGACATAGCTCTCAGTATCACCATCGGATTATTAAACTTGCAATGTGCGCGGAACACAAAAAAAAATCATGTACAAGCATATCACACACTAAATATGATTTTCGTGTCAGACTATGTCAAAAAAATGATACAAATAATTATAAGAGATATACAAAAATAATTGTCCACACGTGTATAAAGTATTAAGATCTAAGATTGTCCAGAGCAATCTGTATCTGGTCGGCCATGAAGGAGTCTTTGCTCTCCCTCAGAGTTGCTATGAGGCTCTCCCACGACACCTCCACCCCCTTCCCTGCCAGCCACTCCCTCAGAACCTCCATTGCCATCTCCTCCAGTCTTCCCTGATGATTGCCTCTGATAATCTCCATCTTGTTCCCGAGACTGTCTTGGAGGAGAAATGTCCCGAAAGCATTGATCTTGGGTGCAACTCGGGAAGGTAAATCGATTTTAAGCAGTTGGAGGAGATCTGGTTTCTCAGCTGAGACTGTGGAGACAAAGGGAGTTGTTAGACTAGGTTCAATAGGTTGGCAACATGCTGGATAAGGTGTCAGGGTCCTGCATGGCCTATTTTTGTCGCAATATGCTCCAACTCATAAAGGCAAATCTATCAAAGTCAGTCGGTTGGTTGATCACCTATGACTGCATTTGAAAAACAGAGGGAATCATTCTTAAGTGCAATTTGAGTATAGTTTTCTCTCTAAAAGTATTGACAATTTCTGTGACAGATCAAAATACATACTTGATATAGGAGGAGCTGCGGTGGCTTTTTTCTGTCGTCTTGGTTTTGTCTTCTTTTCAGGACCTGCGAGGAGAAACAGTAGCTGTCACTGTAGCTGGAAGCATACTTGAATGAATCTCGGGGTGTAGCTAAACCTAAGGCAAGGTGAAACAAATCAACAACACCACTCTTTCAATGAGCTGGGACTCGAACCCAATGGCAAATGCTCCCTAGGCAGAATACCAGGGCTGCTAAGCAGGCAAGGCTAAATACCAACACAACACAAGGCAAAGGCAAACCTCTATGCTATGAAACCTGTCTCTCAGTATGACAAACTTACCTTCTGCAGGAGTGGGGAGCCACATCTTCTGGTCAGGAGTGAGAGGATGGGCCACGCAGTGTGGACTGCGGGAGCAGGTGAGAAGGCTGTGAGTGGTATTGAGTGTGGCAAGATGAGGGAAGTCGGAGCATAGAGAGCTCTGCTCAGGGCACAGGAAGGACAGTTCTGGTGTCCTCACCTCATAGTGGAGGGTTTGCATTGCACTCTTCATTGCTTTGACAAATGTGCCACCAATCTCCTTGTAGAGCATTGTGCTGTGCTGTGCAGCAACAGCAGCTGGAAGATCGACAGCTACCTCCAGGTACGAAGAAAGGGGATCGAGGAAAGTGAGTTTCCCGGGAAGATTTTGCGGCAGTTCAAAAGTGATGCTGTTCCTAGCTACCTGAACTACCTCCCCATGCCTTGCCAACAGCTTCCAGCCAGCCGCAGTCAGCAGGTAGGAGATGGTGCAGCAGTATATTCCAAGCATAGGGCTCTTCTTGGAGAAGTGGAGGACAAAGGAAGATCGGACGTTGCCTTTAGGAACTGGGGGAGATGGAAGGATGTCGCTGACCTCCAGAACACAAGGCATGAGGTACTCCCCTGGCCCTACCTCTGTGACTATGAAAAGCGACTTGAGAACCTTCGGCAGGTCCTCTGGTACGAAATACTTGCTGCTGTAGTGCTTGGAGCAGGCTTTTGACTGGAGGATGTCCAGCGATAGGATTCCCTGCTGATGGAACTTCCGGTCGACCCCAGTGCTAAACCGATCCCCTTTCTTCAGCTGTAGGCTGTAGACGATAAGCTCAGTGATTTTGTCCAGGATCACCTGGCAACTGCCAAAGACGACTTTGGGTAGGACATCGTAGAACGATAGGATGTGGAGCTGGCGCAAGTAGTTGAGGCAAGCCTTTAGGGATAGGGGATCGAAGCCAAGCTTAGAGCCAATGAACTCGCACTCCTGCACACTCAGAATCTGACGGTTGAGCTGCTCCATCATTTTGCGAAGAGCTACTTCGAACCCACACCACTTGAGAGGCAGGTTTCTGGGCTTGACTCGCGACTGGCTCATGAGTGCATCCTTCAGCTGTCCCGTTGTTTCGTAATCCTTTTCTGTCGGTGTTCTAGTATTGACCCGGAATGCAACGTGTCGCAGAGACCCACTGCTAATGACGCATTGCTGCATGTCCTTCGAGAGGATCTCGGTGATCATGGAGTGCAGCCGCTCGTCCTTCTGGTCGGGAGTTTCTTCAGGACAGGCATCCTGCTGATCAAGAAATGTGCCCACAAACGCGAGATTGGGCATTTCCTCCGTCCCTTTCTGGCTAACATCCGACTGGATGGCAAGGAGATCGTGACGGATCACTTGCTCATTGGTGAGGTACGACTCGTAAGGATCGTTGGCCTGTACCCCATCCTTGTACAACACCACCTCTCCGTGAACAGCAAGAGGCTCAGAGAGCTTGAAGACTGAGATGATGCCCGTGACAGCAGGCAAGACAATGGATGCGACCTCGTGGAACTGTGGCTGGCCTCCCGAGTCAAGCAGGCGGATGGAGTAGTAGAGAAGCAGTTCGGCCAAATCATGCGGATCACGGATGATGTCCAGGAGACCTTTGTTGAAACGAGCAAACAGACCCTCAATATTGTCGGGGTCATCTCCCAGGGGGGGTTCAGCCTCGGGGGTTGCAGCCTGGTGTGATCTCCTCACCAATTTTCTCAGCCCAGCAAAGAGCTTGGAAGCTATCTTTGCAAACTCGCCCTTCTTTGGTGGTGTTTGTTGTAATTCGGGAGGAGACGCAAGGAAAGCTTCGACTTGCCCCTCATTTTCGGCTGATTCACTAGGCTTATCTTTGTATTCTTCTATTCTCTGAACACCTTCACTAGTGAGAAGGTGTCGACTGGTGTGGGCAACCATGCGTGCCTGACGGTCGATGTCCACCAGTTCCCACTGACCAGTGAAGGTTGAGGTTGACACATCTCGGACGGGACAGAGGTGGAGGGACTCTTCCGCGACTGCAGTGCTGACACGAGCCAGATCTCTCTGTTTCCCGAGGAACATGGAAATGAGACTTGACTTGCCCACCCCTCCTGGTCCGTGAATAAGGAACAGGTCGTCTTTGTGGGGAATGTAGCCATCCTTCATGGCTTCTCTCAAGATTGCTGCTGTTGGATCTGAAATGATCATAAAATGTAGGAGCAAAGATGAAGACTTATAGGCACAGTGTTGAAGGGTGAACTGGTGAAACATAAACTACTCCTTTAAAGTATGCAAAGAATGTCGTAATTGATTGTCAGGTAAGTGGTATTGAGTGTGGCCTGATGAGGCAGAAGTGCATATACTTAGGCAAATAGTCTTTTGGAAGTGAATGTGTGGCAAGTGGTCAGTTGACCCTCCCTCCATTAATTGCTTCTAAAACCCTTTGGGGTAAGCAACACACTGTGAGGTCACATAATTTCTCACCAAGTTGCATAGCTTATGCCTTAAGAATGTAGTAATTGATGTAGTGGGAGACCACGAGTAAAGACATACTAAAAGCCCAGCCATCAATTAGTGGTATATACCGTGCATGCGCAGTTCGCCGAGGGTTTGCACTTTAGTGCTTTTCATTAACCCTCGGCGGCGCGCATGCGCAGCGAGGGTTACGGTAGTCGTTCTGTGTGTCTGTCTGTCTGTCTGTCTGTTACCACGTTTTCTGCCACCACGCGCAACAAGCCGGCCAAAAAGCGACACCAACGGGTTCAGCGCTACACTGGCTTCATTAACTGGCGATTTTCATAAAAGTACCGCATTCAAAAGTTATGGCGTGAAAAAGCCAATATGCTAATGTGTACCATCACCATGGCCTACCTCGACCGCTTTTGCCGTCAGGCACATTTCGGAGGATATAGTGAGAATACCGAACACTCCCTACGGTTCCAGCTAGGCAGCACGAGCAATGCACGATCGACGGGTGGTGAGCGAGCCGGCGGTTAGTGCGAGCGAGGAGGCAGAGGACCGGGAGAGAGCGAGACATGACAATGTGCATGTGTTTATCATAGTGCGCCACGCGTGTGCTTGTGTGGAAATCGGCACTTTTCTGCAGTGCTATAGAGTGCACGGCCCGGGTCAACCCACAAAGCCCTCTACTCTAGCTCTGATCAAGCTCAGCCTGTACCTAACTCCGTTTTGCATCTTGTCACCACATAACTTTAGTGCTCTTGCGCGCTTTCTCGGATCAGAGACACTGTACCGTTTATGATAATATGTCATGGCACGGACAAACTGTGATCAAATTATTTATTATCGCTCATCACAAACCAACGTATAAACCCGGACCACACATATTATGTTTGAGCAAACGTGTATTGGCGTCATAGCCCCCACTGTGGGACTCCACGCCGAGGGTTTAGCACTTCAGTGCTTTTCATTGATGTAGGCAAAAAACACTACACGAACTTAACACCATACATGTGTACCACAAGTTTTTTTGTTTTTGTGAATGCAGGTTACAAATACCTAATTTAAAGGGTTTACTGGAAAGTAGGCCAATGATGAAGAGGATCAACTTACAACTGCTAATATGTATGTGGGGCAAAACACCAACATGAAGACACGAAAGCCACACATTATTTGCTAGCGAGTGCGAGCAGTTTTTAACGTATGCATTTAGAATCACGTAAATACAACCTTACTGTATGTGCAGTGTCCGTCCCCGCACACACGCAGGATATCCCGCATTCTGAGGACTATAGGTAGGCTTGCTTTGGTCACAAATAATAGGACCACATGGATCACGTGATTAACTATCAGTGCATTTCTCCTGCACTAAAGCTCTGGGTGGTAACTGTATGAGTCGATGCTTATGGATAAACACGTCTAAAACAGTCCAACAAAAGTAGCAGACATTGGACCATGAGATGTAGCAGTGGAAATTCTTTTGCCTGACCTTCCCTTCTAAAAAAGTTACTAGAATGCATGTTTCCCACATGTTATCATGCTGTACAAATCCTTTTGTACCAATCCCAGTATACAGTATAGCCAAAAACACAGTTACATACAGACCATGCATACATGCACAAGACTCTCAGGATCCTGTTTCCTAGGAGACAATTACAGCTGCACAACACCTACATGTCCTAGTATAAACTACGTCCAAAATTTACTTTAAGTATGCAAAGAATGTCATAATTGATGGTCTGTTTTCTTATCTACATCCTACATGACTGTGATACTAATTACAGCTGCACACAATACATACCTAGATGTCCTGCCATGTGTATAAACTGGAAAATTATCATAACATCTATGCATGCACATCTTGACTAGTATAATATACAAAGAGAGTTGATTTTATACTGTGTGTACAAATAATTAAAAATACATTCATACATGTACACACAGACACACAGACCCAACTACTGTACCCTCACTGTGCATGCAAAACACCATACTGTACTTTAACTCCATACACCATACTGATAATTACAAAATACATAATTACATGTAAGTTGGAGCATGTAATTGCTGCATTGATAAAAGAAGGGACCACATCAATCACATAATTCAATGTGCATTTTTCAAACATGCACACTTGGGGAGATGTCATGGCTCATAACAAATTACATTTGTGTTCTTCAGCACATGTCGCTGTGTAAATGTGATTCACATGACCACATAGGCCGTTGCTTGAGAAATACGCAGTGCCTGAGTGCCTGCCCATGCACTATGCTCAACACACAACACTCTACACATACACACATAGGTGTATAATTATACTTGTAAATAACAAATGTAGCAGACATTGGACCATGAGATGCAGCAGTGGAAATTCCTTTGCCTGACCTTCCCTTCTAAAAATGTACTAGAATGCATGTTTCCTACTATTTATCATGCTGTACAAATCCTCTTACTATGTACCAGTCCCAGTATACAGCATATAGCAACAGTGTATATACATACAGAACATGCATACATGCACAAGAATCTTACAATACTGTTTCCTAGGAGACAAAATTACAGCTGCACACAACACCTACATGTCCTAGTATAGAGTACAAACGGAAAATATGTTTTACAATACTATGAATGTACATGTCAAGTAGTACTTGATTTTATACTGTCATATTATGCTAAAAATACATGTATACAGATAACATGAATGCTATACCATCCAACTCACCACTCAGTAGCTCAGATTTGATCTTGGTAAAGTTGCTACGCACATCCACTGCTCCCCACAGATGGTTGTTTACTGGCAGACCAGATGCTACCTTTAAATAATATGTGGAAAAGGAAGAAGAGGAAAAGGAAGAGAGACGAGAAAGGGATGGTATATAAGGAATGGTATACATAATTATGTACACATTGTGAGCATGCTGACACTCCCCGAGCCCGTTATGCTACCTTTTTCACGTGGCGTCTATCGAAGAAGACATGAAGATCACCACTAGCAGTGAGAAGAAGTCCGACTCTTTGATGAGGTTTGATATCGTTGAGATTAGGAAGACCAGAAGACAGCACCCTCCCATTGTGCCAAAATGATGTGTACTTATAGTTCCACTCATGGGGTCCAGACTCATACCGTGGTAGGTAAGGAGGCACCACATCAGGTAGAGTGGCAGTCACTCCAACACTCTGAGAAAATATGTAATCACGTAACATATCATGTACAAATAGTACTGTCACTGACTAGGAAAAATTAATTAGCAACTCTCAATAATGCAGAGAGAACCAGCATATTATGGAGAGACTTAATGACATTGATGTTAGGTAGTTACTAATTGAGAAAGAGACATGTGTGAATGCATATTATCATATATAAAGTATGTAAAAAGCAACGAGGTCGCAAGGTACCTAACAACACAACTACACATGGTATAATATTTCATTCTGATGTGAATAAGGAATCCTAGTGTGACATGTGACTGTAATGAATATCAGTTGACACACCCACTGTTACATACCATAATACACAGGATAAAGAGACATGTGCCTAAACGGTAGTAGACACAATCCTATCTTGTCACCTTAATTAATTCTAGACATGGAGAAGACCATTAGGACTTTGTAGGCTGTATGTAGTATGTATGTATGGCAAAGTACTGGCTGCATGGAGTGTGTGTCTGTGTGTGCAGTGATCACAAACAGTTGCTTCCTCTCTCTCTAGAGGTACAGTGCTGTCAGATAGACTGGAGACCATGGAAGATCTAGGAGTGTGTCTGGAGTGACAACTAACACTAAGTCTCATTCCAGGCTCTGCCAATGATGAGAGAGACATGCACAACAAAGACACTTGTACATTTGCTCTACTGCAGAAACAACCTTAGTACGCACTCACATGTGAGAACTTGTTTATTAAAATATGTCGTAGAAACTCACATTAATTTTACTAAGGGCCGTTAATGAACCACCACACAACAAAAAGTTCGTAACAGTACAATTATACACTACACGACATGTTGTACACGAGAGTGGGACACCAGATGCCCAGCCTAGAGAACTGGGTGGTGGGTAGCTCATTCCCAAGGACCTCTCCTCTACCAAACAATAGAGTGAAGGAGAGGATGACATATTGTCCCACAAGGCTGTCATGTTCATAATTGGTAAGCAAGGTAAAGCCTATATACTAGTCTTCTGAATTGGCCATAATACACTAAACAGATTCTCGGTTAACACTTTACTGAAAATGCATTCGTCAAGTCAGGCACTTTACGCATTAATACCTACAACTAAAATTGAACATGAGCTCAAAAGACATGATCACTCATATTAGATGAGGATCCTTCGCAGACACAACACACGATGGTGACAAACTGTTTTGTAGCTGGTCATACGTGGATGCTGTGTTGTGATCCTGGTCTTTGCATATCGAGAGACTTGGTACACATCCATCACTCACCGTTCACCAGCACCACTTAGTGTAGTCTCGAGACGGTGTGGTCTGCACACCTGCCTGGATGGCAGGGGATGGATCGTGTACATCGACACAAGTCAGAGATATCTCATTCTCAGGATCACTCGGCGCGATGGACGACCCTGGATTATCATTGAAAACACTGCGGACTTCCACATTATTCCTATTGAGTGGAGCCTAGAGTGGCGCATCCAGCAGAGACGCCATCGCAGCCACCGACATCTCGATCGAGAGAGACGTGTGGGAGGTGACGCGTCTGGGCCGCCCACGATGTGCGCTAATGGAGACAAAACTCGCGGACAACTCGGCTGTACACCAGACTCGCATCTCGGCTATAAAATTACTCAGCCTAATGACGTGGATCAGAGGTTGCAAAGACTTGACAACTTGTAGTTCATCATTGTTATCACTAGTGTTGTAGATTCATTCTTGCATTAAAACGTCAGACAGAATAGCACACCATGTGTTACGTATCTATCATGGCCACAGTGTACATGCATACGCACTGCACATCTGAATGGGACACACACTGTCTTCAGTATGGCGTAATTCATCATTGATGATATCATGTGACAAGTTGCTATAACAGTAACATGAGCAGTAGGCTTCTTCCAGGCCACGACCTCTTTGTGCAGTATTTACCTCTCTTCTGTTTGCAAGTCCGACAATAGCATCTGACGGGACTTAGTATGATAGCCAAGTATTATAACGCGCAAAATACCGTAACCGTCGCTGCGCATGCGTCCGAGGGTAATAACAGCACATGTCTCAGGAAAATAATACACAGAAAGGATAGGCAACGTCAACAAACCAGCATGCAATTAGCTATGAATCAGTATGTAAGTTTGTCAAAAGATTATTACATCAAGTCAGATTGATGTAGGTTGTAAGACAGAATAAGGCTGTACACAGTCAGACACTATGTGAAGTGAGAGAGTCTGAAAACACACAGCACGAGACACAGTGTCTGTGTTCCATTGGCTCCTCTGACGAGGTGGGTGTGGCCTGTTGCTGGGATGAGTCACCTTCTGGCTGGGGACTGGAATACAACACAGAAAATATCAATCTCAGCTATTCCGGATCCAAGATGAAAAGTGTACATACAACTTATTCTTGAGAACGGCCAGAGGTGATAGTTCCTCACATGCCATCCTCACAGAATGTTTCCTAGCGCTAACATTGATCATTGTGCTATTGCACTGTAAACAGGAAAATGTCTTACATTCGCACTAAGATAAAGCACATTTTCATGATTTGTGGGACTGTTGTACCTTGTCTGCGCGCAAGACACCTGAGTAGAGGGGATGCCCAAATAAGGGGTGGGTCGCTGGGGGCCGGGTCGATGCCTTCGGTAAGACTACGTCTTAGGATGTACAGTCACCTTATTCCTTTAACATTATTTCTTACCGGTGAGCTTGGGATGTGGTTTGTTGATTTAGTTATAGTAGTTGATCGATAGCCCTTTCTTTCCTAATTCTAGATCCCCTGCAGGGTGCTTTATGATTTTTATGCGCTATGGCTGAAGCCCTAGCTTAGACTTTTAGAATGATACTTTTAGAATGACTTTTATGACTGATACAATTTAAAACAATGTGAACAAGGTTTGCGATTAGGATCGTCTGATGGGCGAGTGTCGGTTAGACGTTCTTCGTGATATTTCATGATGTGTCTTTGAGTACCAAGGACTGTTTGAACTTTGAGACCATGTGGATTTAGAGCCTCAAGGATCTTCTTTTCAGGTCGCCGGTGGAGCAGGTGTACGAGGAGCGCTGGTTTATCATAGCAATCCGTATAATTGAGGAATCTGGCAGTGGGGAATTCGTCTTTGAGAGCGATGATGGCTGCTTGTGTAGATTCAACGTCTTTGCAACTGATAATGAACTGCCTTCGGAAGTGTGTCTTGGAGTACTTGCTTCCACCGAAGAGAGACTTAGGTTTATAGATGCCCCAGAGTGGGAGGACGTATTCGGGGGACGGCGGTGGACTTGAGGGACCGGGTGAGGGGACAGGTAAAGACGGATGATGCGGAGGATTTGCCGTAAGAGAAGGAACATAGTGGGTTGTCATAAATGGAGGGCGCTTAGGAGAGAGTGAGAACTGAAGTGGTAGAGATCGGCGGTGAGGGCTACTTATATACTCTGAAGTGAACAGAACACTTGTGGTAAAGACTTGCGGCTGCGCTGATAACGCGCATGCGCAGAAGTCCTGAGTTCTGGGGGTTGAGTTATGCCTTCCATGTAAGCCCCCTCCTCCTCCCCCACCCCTGTCATCTCCCCCTCGTCTCCCTCTTCCACCGTCTCTCCCATCGTGGCAGGACCTTCTTTCTCAGGTTTGGCCTCACTGGAGTCTGCAGCCTCTGGTCCCGGGCTGGCTGACTTGGCTGCAGGAACAGAGGAGAGATGAGAAAACTATATACACATACAGTAGAGTAGCTGCTAAAAATATAATGACACCTCCACTTTTGCCATAAAGAAGTTGCCCTTTTCTAAGAGGTTTAAATTACACTTTAGAGCGCGTGTCTCTACTTCAATTCCATAGTCCAACTACATACATAGCCTAGTAGTTAGTTAGTCTCTACTTCTTTTCCTGTTGCTACAAAAAATGCACTAAAGCAACACCAAAATTGAGGCGAGCAAGGATTGCTAAAGCGAGAAGGGTGCAGAGAATTCCATAGTCCAACTATAGTAAAAGCATTAAGAGTAGTTGGTTTGTCTCTACTTCAATTCATGTGCCTACAAAAAACGCAAATATTGATTGGTAAAGTGACACCAAAATTGAGCGATAGGATGTATGGATGCACATACATACGACTCAGTCTCACCAGTCTTCTCCTGGGCAGTCTCAGCCTTGCTCTCCTGGCTGTGTGGCGTGACCAGAGGACTGGGGGTGATGGGAGATGGCTCCGGGGGTACGGGACTCTGGATGCTCCCTCCACCTGCAGTGACAGTTATAGCAGGGAAGAAATGGTGGAAGGAGGGGAGGCTGGTTTGCCATTTTCAGTTCACCCGAATTAGAACTGCGTGCACGTGCGCCATAGCTTTGTCCATGGAAACTACATACATCACTAAGTACTAGTATATAGGGATGGGCATGGTATGGTATCTAGCATCATAGATGTATGGGGCTGTATACCTCTTTTCTAAATTTACAGGATTTTAATTTACTTGTATATAATGAACATTAAATCTACTAGTAGCGTCATTGCTGTGCTCGAACACAATAAAACCAATATAAAGAAGGAACAAAACAATGGGCTGTAGAGTAAGAATGCATGCAGTGGAGGACCAGAACCAACTGAGGATGATTCTGACCCTGAGGATGATCCTTAAAAAGAGGAGGGTATTTAATGGGAATGTTCTAATACATAGGCTAAACTATTAAAGAAGGAACAAAACAATGGACCCAAGTGTAAGAATGCGGTAAGGTTTCTATTTTTTAGCAACATTCTCTAAATTTAGCCCTTAGTGCCTACAGTTTCCCTGCTAAAACTCTGACCTGTTGTTATTTTGCTAACGGCAGGGGCCTTATTGTCTCCCCCCTCGTCGGCCAGACGCAATCGTTTGTTGTCGTGGTGACCGACACTCTCGTTGCGTCGGCCGTCTCCCTCGTCCTCGCTGTCAGAGAGATCCTCTTCTCTGGCTATCATCTTGTCCTGGACATGCTCTGCAGGGGGGGGACATATAGTTCTACAAGTTCATTAACGAGGCACAGTAAATGGTCGCATCATGTAGCATGAGGACATGTATAATGTGTACATATGCTAAGTGTCCTGGGTGTCCTGGGTGTAGTTGACTTGTTTGCCTTGCCTTGCCTTTCTACCTCGTTACCAAGTTGTAGAGACATGCTAAGAGAGAGAGATTGGTTCTCACGTGGAATCCTCTCGTCGGGATCATCCTCAGTTGGTTCTGGGTCCTGGATCATGTCCTCTGGGATGGCTGTAGATGTACAGTACACAGTCTAACATGTACAGTAGTGAAATAGTGAACTGTTTTACCACATACATGTACACATCAGTAACATACGTACATTGCATGGGGACACTGGGAGCATGAGGAATAAGATAGATGTTGGAAATACGAAAGAGATGATGTAAGAATGATGTAATGTCATACGTACATTGCATGGGGACACTGGGAGCATGAGGAATGAGTCTCAGGTTCTCAAACAGTCGAGCTCTAGAGAGAGACGTCATAGAATATGTAACTCTGAGAAAACGTACATTGTATGTAGTTGGTTAGTTAGGGTAGTACAAAGCGAGCACAGCGAGGACGCTACTAAGGGCCCCCAAGGCGCTCTAACGGATGAAGTCCTGAATGACGTGTATATACCATTGGCGATGTCACAGTTGAGAGCGACGGCAGTCTCGTAGGTCTAGCAGCGGGCCACGTTCCTGATGGTGTAGCCACCTCCTCCGAGGAGCAGGAGAGGGAGGTTGTAGCGACGGATGAAGTCCACACACTCAGCATGACCTGTGGAGAGAGGGGGGAGACAGATTACTGTGAAATAGAGAAAGACATATATGTATGTATGTATGTGATTCTGTGATTCAGTAGAGTTTCGGAGAAAAGCCTTTTGCACATTGCTGTTCCTCAATCCTGGGTGTAGTTGACGTGTTTGTTGTGCCTTTGCCTCTCGTAGTTGACACATGCAGTGTACTGTAGAGCAACCTTTAAGAGAGAGGTTGAAACATCCGAGGCGGTCTCCAGCTAGTGAGTCAGCTCCACACTGCAACACCACTGCACTGGGTATGGGTATATGGGAGAGGGAATAAATCAAGAGAGAGACACATACAGTATGTACATACACACTGTAGTAGGAAAATGTGTGATCACAATGTGATGGACACACCACCCTTTGGATGCCTCAGTGGGAAGTTGATTGCATAGTACTTGCCCTTCTCCGCCCCCACGTCCTGCTGCCAGATGGGACGGAGCATGTTACAGGTGACGTTGTACATACATGCATAGTACTGTACTTCCCTTTCTCCGCCCCATGTCCCGTTGCCAGATGGGACGGACCAATAGGTGACGGATACATTACATGCTTACAGGAAGGCCATGGCCCATCATAAGACAAATTTGTCAGTACATACATAAGGGTTAAATTTACTAAACATCGGACTAAAAAAGTCCAATGCAAGAATGTGATTTGGTTTCTTGAGTAACATTTATCCGTTAGAACTACATTGCCACAATCTTTACAGTAAAACACTGTTCTAATGAAAAGTGTATGTATATACTATAGTGCAAAACCTTGGTATAAAGAGTACCTTGAGGTCCCCAGTGCCGGGGAAGTATTCTCCGTGTACTTGTGGAAGGAGACAGTCATGACCCTGTCGGTGGTGTAGAATGCCTCTTCCACTCCGTCGCCATGGTGAATGTCTATGTCAATGTACAGGACTCGCTGGTGGTACCTGAGAGACAGTCACACGTGCATCAAAAGTTGTGTACTAAACACAACACTAAACCTTATGTAGTACATAGTTGTACAGGTAACCTGAGCAGTGCCTTGTGGGGATGAATCTCATTAGTTCAGAACCACAAGTGCTGCGCTCCTGGTAGCCTTTATAAACTGGTGATGCCAGAGAGAGAAGTTGGGGTATGTTCTGCTAATTAGGGCCAACAAGCCCGAAACAGCTGTCCAGAGCTCCCCCATCTTTCATCACATGGTGTTTTCTACATGTACAGCTGAAGAAAGGAACTGGACAGTCGGCAAATGGACGAATCCATTTCAAGTAAATTTGCCTTCCTTTAATACGCTGTCTGATATTGCTGGTGTGTGTACTGGAGTGTGGACTTGCAAATCAAACACAACGCTAGGAAATACGTAGGTATGTACCCTACATAGTCTCACTAAAGCTTGCATGCAGTTATAGCCAAAGAGACTTTAAAATCAAGAGACACTGATGAACTGACAAGTCCTTTACACACTGTAGAGGTTTATGCAACTGAGATGAGGAGGGAGGGGGCGTGGAAAGAGAAAGAAGAAATTAACAAGAAAGAGAGGGAGAGAGGAGAGATGGAGGTGGTTACCGATGGAGCCGCCACTGGACAGCTGGCAGAACTCGTACATCCCGTCAAACACAGGGCAATCCTCTCCTACATTGACTGACCACAACAACACAATACACAAATACAATTCTATTGCAAAACACATGTTTGTATAATGCAGGGCTAGTGGCACCAGAGCACACACGGATGGGGACATTAGTCCCTCTATCTCTTCATTTGTCCCCCTGAAATAATATGCTTCCCAGGGGACACTTTGACCCCCGAAAAAGCAGGTGTGCTGTTATTGGGACCATCTACAGTAGATGTTGTGTGATTATCCTCCAGCAATAAATCTCTGGAGCTAGCTCTAATGTTTACACATATTTTTGCTCTGCACTTTCCTCCCCATATATATAGCTTTTCAATCTCCCTCCCTTCTCTGCAACTTTGGTAAGACGGCTCTATTCTTACAATGACACACACATCTCTGCATCTGCTTGGTGTGTTCGTTGATGTTGTCCGGTCGAATGGTGCGGAGGAACCGGATGTAGTCGTCGCTATGGTAACGAGTCATCTCCTCGTAGACGGCTGGGTGTGGTCTCTGTGGAAGGGGAGGACAGACCCTCATCAGTCCCAACAGGGGTAGTGGAATGTCGTATGTATTGCAGTTTTATGTATAAACATGACAAGTACGGAAAACCCTAAGCCTTGCTCACAGTTGGAACGAGAAAATAAACTTGTTCCCATTACATTAACTTGGTAGCAAGGTAGAAAGGCAAGGCAACGCAAACAAGTCAACTACACCCAGGACAGCTCTTTCTTTCTCAAAGATAACAAGAAGAGCTGCACTGGGTGCACATGCACCTACACATTATTTTAGACCCACAAACGTTAGCATATTTTTCTGCAGTTGTTGTCCTCTGTATCCATGTGCCTACGTATTATAGAGTGTAAACTTTATGCTATCACGAAAGTTCTCTTTCTCCAAGCTTGCATGTCCAATTATAGGGACGCTATAGGAATTTCTGGAGACGTGAACATTTCAGTAATCCCACAGAGTTGGTGCCCGAGACTCACGTAGATCTCCATCTTTCTGCAGAGGCCGTAGTTGAGGAGGAGGTTGTGGGTCATGCGTATGCGATGCGGTTTCATGGGGTGTCCCTGTCCGTAGTACATACAGTACCTACTGACAGTGGGTGCATAGCTAACGGTCAAAGTGCTATGAAGCGATCTGGTTACATTCCCAGCAGGTGTGGGTATTCTATTTAATGCCCACTGCTGCAAGGACTGCCCAAGTTACCTGGTATGGGGTGTTTACTATTCTGTCACCTCTGAGCACTTCACCTGTTGGGAGAAAAAGGGAGACATTTAAAGTTGTCAAAAGGTAAGTTAAACCAGCCATACATTAGATATAATAGAGAGTGGCTCACCAAGGTTGAGTGTCTTGTAATGTACATCTCCGTCCTTTGGTTTACAGAACGGTAGAGAATAGTACTCGTATGGGAGCTGGGTCTTTATACTTGTCATCTTTACTGCCTGCAGGGAGGGGGAGGGGGAATGATCACAGCAATATTTACACAACTCCTAAATGCAGCTATTTGAACATGCAACCAGTGGTAACTGTAAAGTGATTTCTTGGTTTTGATGTGATTTGTTGATTTCTCCTCTCCCTATGTAGAAACAAACCCTCACTAAGAGGAACGGAAGGTAAGAAAAAGCCATAGGCATTGTCTGATGACTGCTTTCCACCCCCCATTTCATCACTCCCGCTCCATCCGCTAACCCATCCCACGAGACGGTCAAACGGACCTTAATCTCCAGCTTGTCTCCCTCCTCGTACTCCGTGGGCGCCACTCCAGGGATGTAGAACCCCCTCACGCCGACACACAGACACAGCACCGACAGACAGACCACACGAGTAGCTGCAGCGACGCCCATTACTGCTGCTCGTCTTTCCTCTCGATACGAGGACGAGTGGGGAAGCTAAAGATGGAGCCTGGCTGGCCGGGTGAGGAGAGAGAGCGTGCATGGATACGGGGCGGGGAGAGAGAAATGGCGGAGAGACGAACCTGAGCCCCACGCTCGCTGGGATATCCGGAACGGTGGGCGAGGTCTACTTTTCTAGTATACGGAGATGCGCGGATTTATATTGCGCATGCGTATTGTCGATCGAACCGTTGGGCCTATAATATACGGAAGTCTGCACCTTCGGATACTTGGAATGTGCGCGGAGTAAAAAGTAAAAAAATTCATGTACAAGCATATCACACACTAATGTAATTTTCCTGTCAGACCAGAGCCAACCATGTCAAAAAAGATGAGACAAAAAACAAGGAGTGATACAAAAATTGTCCATTATAAAAAATAATTTACTAAAACATAATACATTGTCAACATGAAAAATTAGGAACAGAATGCATCAAGATCTTAGTTGGTCCAGTGCCATCTGTATCTGGTCGGCCATAAGTGAAAGTTCGCAGTCTCTCAGAGTTGCTATGAGGCTCTCCCACGACACCTCCACCCCCTTCCCTGCCAGCCACTCCCTCAGAACCTCCATTACCATTTCCTCTGGGTCTTCATGTAACCTCTTTCTGGTGTTGGCCATCTTGTTCCCGAGGTCGTCTTTGAGAAGAATGGTACCAAATGCACTCACTTTGGGCCCAACTCGTGAGGGCAATTTAATCTTGACCAATTGTGGCATTGTAGGCACTACATCTGAGACTGGAGGAGACAGGAAAACAAGTAATATACATTTGAATAGCATGTCATGTATTTTCAGAATGTACAGAAGTGTTGTATAGAGAATAGAGGCATACTTGTTAGAGGAGGGGTCGTTACAGCCTTCTTCTTGGATTTCTTTTCCTTTTTTCTTTGACCAGATGCTGCACAAGTTCATTTAGTTCTCATCCAGTACATACATAATATGGCGCGCATGCACAGCGAGGGTTACAGTAGTTGGTTTGTCTGTCTGTCTGTCTGTCTGTCTGTGTGTCGACGCTTATTCTGGCACTACAGGCTACGAGGCGGCCTATTAGCGATACCAGCGGCTTCAGAACTACGCGAGCCTGAAAAATTAAAGGGCGATTTTCTGCGTTCGAGAGATATGCCGTGAAAACAAGCGAAAAAGCCAATATGCATAATTGCACTGGGCTTACTGCGACCTGATCCGCTCGCTCTGTGTACCTTGAAGGCACAAGAAGTCACAACGAATGGCATGCTATCTACTACTAGCTAGCTCATGTCAGACTCTCCGCGAGCTAATAGCGGGACACCACAAGTAAATGCATACACATAGCCCAGCCCATCAATTAGCAATATTGTGCATGCACAGTTTCCAGAGGATATGCACTTTAGTTCTTCAAGCAACTATGCAAATAATGTAGTAATTGGTGGTCTGTTTTCTTAGGCAAAAACACCATAGTGTAATTCAACACCATACATGTGCTTTTGTTGGCATCTGTGATTATAATTACAAAATAATGCACTGAAGTGCACACCCTCGGCGCACTACCAAGCACATAAACGCATGTGCGGTACCACTAATTGATGGGCTGGGTTATACCACCGTACTCGTGGTCTCTTGCATGCTCGTGGAGAGTGAGACAGGAGCTAGCTACACTACTTGGTAGCATGCGAAGGCAATACATGCCCCTTACAGTCGGGAAATCCGCCGCAACTCCGCTATACTACGACCAAAACCAGCCATACACCCCACATGTGAGTGTATGGCTGAGTCAGCACACCATACACCATGGCATGCAACTAATAAGTTGTCTTAGTGCACATTCCTGTGGTACAAATTGGTTACACTATACCCACGAGACGGTTTAGTGGACATACACTACTGGTGCTGCGCACTCGTAGTGTATGTCCACTAAACCGTCTCGTGGGTATAGTGTAACCTATATTCGTTCTGTGCGTGTGACTGCCTGTCTGTCTGCAGCTATTCTCGCACTACAGGCTACGAGGCGGCCAGTGAGTGATACCAACGTCTGCAGAACTACGCGAGCCCGAAAAAAATTAGGCCATTTTCCTGAAACGACTGCGTTTCAGAGATATGCCATGAAAACAAGCGAAAAAGCTAATATGCATATCGTCCTGGGCTTAACCTGCTCGTTTTGTGTACCTTGGAGGCTCAAGTAGTCACAACTAATGGCGTATGCTATCTACTAGTGTAGCTAGCCCGTGCTATTAGCGTGAAGACAATGAGTAAACGCACACTATATAGCCCAGCCCATCAATTAATGGTACCGCGCATGCACAGTTCGCCGAGGGTTTGCACTTTAGTGCTTTTCATTAGACTAGGTTCAATAGGTTGGCAACATGCTGGATAAGGTGTCAGGGTCCTGCATGGCCTATTTTTGTCGCAATATGCTCCAACTCATAAAGGCAAATCTATCAAAGTCAGTCGGTTGGTTGATCACCTATGACTGCATTTGAAAAACAGTGGGAATCATTCTCAAGTGCAATTTGAGTATAGTTTTCTCTCTAAAAGTATTGACAATTTCTGTGACAGATCAAAATACATACTTGATATAGGAGGAGCTGCGGTGGCTTTTTTCTGTCGTCTTGGTTTTGTCTTCTTTTCAGGACCTGCGAGGAGAAACAGTAGCTGTCACTGTAGCTGGAAGCATACTTGAATGAATCTCGGGGTGTAGCTAAACCTAAGGCAAGGTGAAACAAATCAACAACACCACTCTTTCAATGAGCTGGGACTCGAACCCAATGGCAAATGCTCCCTAGGCAGAATACCAGGGCTGCTAAGCAGGCAAGGCTAAATACCAACACAACACAAGGCAAAGGCAAACCTCTATGCTATGAAACCTGTCTCTCAAACCTGTGTTTACTCCAACTTTTTCTGGGATTTGGAGACGCATCAATTGAGGAAGGGTTGGCTCGGTGTTAGATGCAGCATTTCCCACCCACAGCAACTGTTTATCGTTGGGTTTAACGGGGTCTCCTGGGGCATTCAAGGCATTCAAGGAAGTAACTCATACTGGTACGAGGTTTAACAAATTTTGCATGGTGCGGATCTTCCACCTCTCCACAGGAACAGACAACGGCAGGTGAGATTTTGATTTGATCTTTCTTCAGGCGCATGATATCGAAGACCTTTTCAATTGCACCAAAAACGGTTGTGCGAAGCTCACTGCAAGTATTGCGGGGCAGATCATGGATACTTTTTTCGAGTCGATGTGGATCTCAATGTATTGGTTGCGGTCAACAAGAACGACATTCACAAGAAGTTGTGGGTCACGCAGAGAGGCAATGTTCTGGGCAAGACATTTGACAGCACCACCTTTTATCCTGCGAACTACCCAGCCGTACTTGGAGAGAAGACAGGAGATGGTGCTGCCAAAGCAGCCGAGGGGAACACAGCCACTGCTAAACTTCACGACTAGTGGGTCAGAAGATTCAGGTATGTGGTTATGGAGTTCCGTATCAGGAATGGCAGGCCTCAAACACATCATCAGGTACTCTTTCTTCTTGCCATCAACTGGGGTAGCTGCATTCTCAGCTGTGTCGGGCTCCAGTGGAGCTAATGTAAGGGTGTGACAAAAAAGCTTGATGGCATCTTTAACTCCGTAAAAACCTTCTTTGAAGTGAGGCGAAACCTCATCATAGCTAAGCATTTCTTCTGTCACAGTGCCTGTGCCTTTGAGTAAGGCCACATTTGCTGGGACACCCTGCAGCTTTTTGTAGCTGTAACGAACAATACCATTGACTATGTCAAGAGGGACTTGGGGTTTGACAAAGACGTGTTTTGGGAGAACATTGCGAAAGTAAAGGAAGGTGTTCTGGCGATGAAAGAGGATCAAAGCCGCTTCCACCATTTCGGCATTCATTCGTAGCCGTGCACCAACCTGCTTGCATTCCTCGAGGCTCAGAATGTCACGTTTTGCATCTTTTTCCGCAAACTTGACGAGATCTTGCTCAAACACAAAGAAAGAAGCTGGTGTGTCGAAAGCGTTTCCCAAACTTGCCCGGCTAATCTGTTTGCAAATCAGCTCAAGGGCCTTTTTATCCTGATAATCTGGGGTCTTCAAGTCCAGAACAAAGGCAATCTCGCTTGGCTCTTTAAATATAATCAACTCGTTTTCTAAATGCAGGGAGTAAGAGCCTCTGAAGCTCAGTATTTAGTGTATTCACTCGAGCATCAAGGTCGTCCTTAACACAATCACGATGTGTGGCCACAATTATAAAGAGGAAAGCTTCTTTGATGGATTTTTTGGCATGCAAGGTGGACAGAAGCTTCATGATGATGTCCTTGCCAGTGTAGCGAGAAGGAAAGCCGCGCGAGAGAGGCACATCTTTCTCGTGGTGCTTGACCGGTGGATATTCATCGAGGGTGTATCTGAGATCCACTAGCACCATTGCAAGGTTGGCATTATGAATGAGAGATGGCATCACTTCCATCAGCTCAGGCTGTCCACCCTGTGTCTATCATGTGCACCAGCTCGAGTTCTGGAAGAGGTGTTGCTGTTGGTTTTTTGACGACAAGTGGAGCTAGTTCCTTGCAGCCTGGGCTTGGTTCCTGAGGGGTTTTTGGAGGAGGTGGTTCTGGAGCACTAGCCTTTGGAGGAGTAGGGTTTTCTTGCCCACTTTGGATATCGTACATTAGACGCTTAGCAAGAGAGCGGACATCCTCTTCTTTCATCCCAGCACGGATAAGAGGAGCAAGATGCTTGAGAATGTCCTCAAAAGAGATACACCGCCAAACACCACCTGTCAAATGCATCCTAAAACCTCGAAGCGACCGCTCGGCAACACCTGTGCTGGTGTACGATTGGGGCAGTTCCATGCCAAAGAGATGGTGCAAGAGAGTGGTCTTCCCTGATTCCATCAGACCTGTAATGACACCCACCACATCCCTCTGCTTCAAACTACCTGACTCCATTGCTTTGTCTATGATCTCCTGAGCCCTCTCATCTGTCATCTGAGCTGATGGATCTGGTGAGAGAGAGAGAATATCCAGATACTTGCAAATTGGCCAGTGCTTATCCTAAGGCACGAACATAGCATAACTGTACTACATAACATGGTAAGTAAGCTGACAGAAGGCCAACTTGGATAACATATGATACGATACAAGAACGCAAGGATTTATACACAATACCAGTGACGTCGTATCCAGTAATGATGCACATGCGCTACAGAAGTAACAACAAAGGGCGTGTATCGCCTGCATATTATCTACAAGTGTGCATTGTCAGAGTCTCCGGGAGGCTACTAGGGGAAGCCCACCCCATTAATTAGCCTGCATCCAAAGTGCACCGAGGGTTTGCACTTTAGTGCTTTTCATTACAGCTGCACAAAATACATACCTAGATGTCCTGCCATGCCAATAAACTTTATATAACATCTATGCATGACACGACTAGTATAATTTACAAAATGGGTTGATTTTATACTGTGTGTACAAATAATATTAAAAACAAGTAAATAAAAAATCCTGCGAATTTAAAAAAAGAGGCATATAGGGATGGTATAAAAAGAAAGGGAGACAAGATAGGGATGGGATATATGAAGCATGGTTAATGAACAGATTTGAGTACGCTGACACCCCCAACCCCATCACACAATCCCTATATTGTTGCCTAGGTGAAGTATTACATAATCTTTCACCAACTTGCATACGTAGCTTATGCCTTATGTGGGTTAAGAATATAGTAATTAACCCTCGGCACGCATGCGCAGCGAGGGTTACAGTACTTGGTTCATCAGTGTGTCCGTCTGTCCAGCCGTCTGTCTGTCCGTTCGTCTGTTACCACGTTTTCTGCGACTACACGCAACGAGACAACAAAACAGAGATACCAACGGGTTCATCGCTGCACTGGCTTCATTTTAAAAAAGGCGATTTTCGTACAACTACTGCGTTCAAAAGTTACGGAGGAAAAGCCAATATGTAAATTAGCACAGGCTTACCTCGACCGCGTCCGTTTGCTCTGTGTACCTTGCAGGCACATGAAGTCACAACGAAGGGCGTTTATCGACTCCCGCATGCTATCTACTACTGTAGCTAGCCCGTGTCAGACTCTCCGCGAGCTACTAGTGTGGAGACCACGAGTAAACGCATACTAAAAGCCCAGCCAAGCTTCTCTCAAGATTGCTGTTGCATCTGAAATGATCATAAAATGTAGGAGCAAAGATGAAGTACTATACTTATAGGCACAGTGTTGAAGGGTGAACTGGTGAAACATAAACTACTCCAAAATTTACTTAAAGTATGCAAAGAATGTCGTAATTGAAGTGGTATTGAGTGTGGTCTGATGAGGCAGAAGTGCATATACTTAGGCAAATAGTCTTTTGGAAGTGAATGTGCGGCAAGTGGTCAGTCGACTCCTTTAATTGCTCCTAAAACACTGGTGGGTAAGCAACACACTGTGAGGTCACACAATCTTACACCAAGTTGCATAGCTTATGCCTTAAGAAAGTAGTAATTGATGTAGGCAAAAAACACTACATGAATTTAACACCATACATGTGTACCACAAGTTTTTGTTTTTGTGAATGCAGGTTACAAATACCTAATTTAAAGGGTTTACTGGAAAGTAGGCCAATGATGAAGAGGATCAACTTACAACTGCTAATATGTATGTGGGGCAAAACACCAACATGAAGACACGAAAGCCACACATTTTTGGTAAGCGAGCTCGAGCAGTTTTTTTTAACGCGTGTATTTAGAATCACGTAAATACAACCTTACTGTATGTTCAGTGTCCGTCCCCGCACACATGCAGGATATCCCGCATTCTGAGGACTATAGGTAGGCTTGCTTCGGTCACAAATAATAGGACCACATGGATCACGTGATTAACTATCAGTGCATTTCTCCTGCACTAAAGCTCTGGGTGGTAACTGTATGAGTCGATGCTTATGGATAAACACGTCTAAAACAGTCCAACAAAAGTAGCAGACATTGGACCATGAGACGTAGCAGTGGAAATTTCTTTGCCTGACCTTCCCTTCTAAAAATGTACTAGAATGCATGTTTCCCACATGTTACCATGCTGTACAAATCCTTTGTACCAATCCCAGTATACAGTATAGCCAAAAACACAGTTACATACAGACTATGCATACATGCACAAGGATCCTGTTTCCTAGGAGACAATTACAGCTGCAGAACACCTACATGTCCTAGTATAAAGTACTCCAAAATTTACTATATAAACTTGTATAAACTGGAAAATTATCATAACATCTATGCATGCACATCTTGACTAGTATAATATACAAAGAGAGTTGATTTTATACTGTGTGTACAAATAATTAAAAATACATTCATACATGTACACACAGACACACAGACCCAACTACTGTACCCTCGCTGTGCATGCAAAACACCATACTGTACTTTAACTCCATACACCATACATGTGTTTTTGTTCGCATCTGTGATAATAATTACAAAACATATTAATAATTACATGCAAAGTCGGAGCATGTAATTGCTGCATAGATAAAAAGAAGGGACCACATCAATCACATAATTCAATGTGCATTTTTCAAACATGCACAGTTGGGGAGATGTCATGGTTCATAACAAATTACATTTGTGTTCTTCAGCACATGTCGCTGTGTAAATGTGATTCACATGACCACATAGGCCGTTGCTTGAGAAATATGCAGTGCCTGAGTGCCTGCCCATGCACTATGCTCAACACACAACACTCTACACATACACACATAGGTGTATAATTATACTTGTAAATAACAAATGTAGCAGACATTGGACCATGAGATGCAGCTGTGGAAATTATTTTGCCTGACCTTCCCTTCTAAAAATGTACTAGATGTACAAATCCTCTTACTATGTACCAGTCCCAGTATACAGCATATAGCAACAGTGTATATACATACAGACCATGCATACATGCACAAGAATCTCACAATACTGTTTCCTAGGAGACAAAATTACAGCTGCACACAACACCTACATGCGTATAAACGGATATGTTTTTTACAACATCTATGAATTTACATGTCAATTAGTACTTGATTTTATACTGTCATATTATGCTAAAAATACATGCATACAGATAACATGAATGCTATGCTCACCACTCAGTAGCTCAGATTTGATCTTGGTACAGTTGTAACTCACACCCACTGCTCCCCACAGATGGTTGTTTACTGGCAGACCAGATGCTACCTTTAAATAATATGTGGAAAAGGAAGAGAGACGAGATAGGGATGGTATATAAGGAATGGTATACATAATTCTGTACACATTGTGAGCATGCTGACACTCCCCGAGCCCGTTATGCTACCTTTTTCACGTGGCGTCTATCGATGAAGACATGAAGATCACCACTAGCAGTGAGAAGAAGTCCGACTCTTTGATGAGGTTTGAGATCGTCGAGACCAGGAAGACCTGAAGACAGCGTCCTCCCATTGTGCCATAATGATGTGCCGTCATAGTTCCACTCATGGGGTCCAGACCCATCCCATGGTAGGACAGAAGGCACCACATCAGGTAGAGTGGCAGTCACTCCAACAGTCTGAGAAAATATGTAATCACGTAACATATCATGTACAAATAGTACTGTCACTGACTAGGAAAAATTAATTAGCAATTCTCAATAATGCAGAGAGAACCAGAATATTATGGAGAGACTTAATAACATTGACATTAGGTAGTTACTAATTGAGAAAGAGACATGTGTGAATGTATATTATCATATATAAAGTATGTAAAAAGCAACGAGGTACCTAACTACACATAGTATAATATTTCATTCTGATGTGAATAAGGAATCCTAGTGTGACATGTGACTGTAATGAATATCTGTTGACACACCCACTGTTACATATCATAATACACAGGATAAAGAGACATGTGCCTAAACAGTAGTAGACACTATCCTATCTTCTCACCTTAATTAATTCTAGACATGGAGAAGACCATTAGGACTTTGTAGGCTGTATGTAGTATGTATGGCAAAGTACTGGCTGCATGGAGTGTGTGTCTGTGTGTGCAGTGATCACAAACAGTTGCTCCCTCTCTCTCTCTAGAGGTACAGTGCTGTCAGATAGACTGGTGACCATGGAAGATCTAGGAGTGTGTCTGTAGTACACATGTGAGAACTTGTTTATTAAAATATGTCGTAGAAACTCACATTAATTTTACTAAGGGCCGTTAATGAACACCACACAACAGTACAATTATACACTACACGACATGTTGTACACGAGAGTGGGACACCAGATGCCCAGCCTAGAGAACTGGGTGGTGGGTAGCTCATTCCCAAGGACCTCTCCTCTACCAAACAATAGAGTGAAGGAGAGGATGACATATTGTCCCACAAGGCTGTCATGTTCATAATTGGTAAGCAAGGTAAAGCCTATATACCTAGTCTTCTGAATTGGCCACAATACACTAAACAGATTCTCGGTTAACACTTTACTGAAAATGCATTCGTCAAGTCAGGCACTTTACGCATTAATACTTACAACAAAAATTGAACATGAGCTCAAAAGACATGATCACTCATATTAGATGAGGATCCTGCATACACAACACAATATGTTACAAACTGTAGCTGTCATAGTGGAGCTGTGTTTACTGGTCTTTGTATATAGGAGACTTGGTACACATCCACTCACCAGTCCAAAACTCAACTTAGTGGTAGTCTCAAGGACGGTGGTCTGCCACACCTGCCCTGGAGGCAGGGGATGGACTGTGTAACAGACACAGTTATATCCCAAGTCATAAGGATTTCGCCGCTGGACGCTGGAGCTATCACTTGAAAACACTGCGTTCTCTCCACACTTATTTCTATTGAGTGGAGCAGGAGTGGCGATCCAGTCAGAGACGTCCGCTGCCACCGACATCTCGAGAGAGACGTGTGGGAGGTGAGGAGGGGCTTTCCCGATGTGCGCTAATTGGAAAAACTCGCGGAAACCGAGACACCAGACTATCATCCGACTAGTCTAATTGGATCAGCAATTGTTCACAAGACTTTTAACAACTTGTAGTTCATCATTAATGGCCACAGTGTACATGCATACTGCACTGCACATCTGAAGGGACCACAAATGTCTTCAGTATGCGTTAATTATCATTGATTGATATCATGTGCAATTATAACAGTAAATGAGCAGTAGGCTTCTTCCCAGGCCACGCCTCTTCTGCATATTTCTTCTTCGGTTCCGAGTCCGACAAAACACCATAATCTGAACAGCCTTTTGTACAGTGAACAGTGGATACCACGGAAAAGTGGAAACCACAGTTTTTACAGTTTTGTATTTCTCCTACATAATTATGTTTTCATCTCCGGTACTTTTGTCCTTTTTGTTCCACTACTGAATTCTTCCGTAGTGTCTGTGTACTGAGTTATAGACTACTGCACACACATACACATACCAGCAGTGATTGTTTTAGTGATGAGAGAGGAGGAGAACCCAAGAGTAGGAGACGTGACTTGAGACTCCGAGGGAGAGACGGGGTGAGGGGAGGAGGAAGAGGGAGGAATGAGCTCCGTAGAGGAGGGAGGGAGGGAGGGAGGGAGGTGAGGGAGGTAAGGGTGGTGGGGTGGCTGGGTCGCTGGAGAGCCGTCTCTTCTTGCTAGGCAGGATGGTGGTCTGGACCATGTTACGGAACTTTCCAACAGTTGGGTCGATGTCCTCTGGAGAGACAGAGAAAAAAAGAGAGTCACATTC
>CASHTH010003631.1:0-16388 GCA_030341885.1 Geodia barretti
AAAATGGTGGGAAAAACTATCATCAAAATAAGATGCTGTAAGAACCTATATATAGCCTAATAGGGAACATGTATGTCTAGTGGTGATTTGTTTGTGCTCCAGATGAGCTCATGGATTTGGAGTGTATGGTGCAATCTTCGCCGTGTACTCAGCGCGATGGGGTTCACATTGATTGCACTAGTAATGTTCCTGCCTCTTCACTCACCACGCTCTGCTCCATCGATTACGTGGCTCTGGAAGAATGTAAGAATTAAATTGGTGATGCTAGCTACATGTTGTTACGCATTGATCTTTTCCCTCACGGAACCATAGGTGGCTTGTACAATTTCCTAAACTACTCCGCCCTAACTGATGGCAAACACATGTTCAGCATCAAAGCGACTGATTCTTCTGGGAATAATGCAGAGAATAGAATTATGTTTTCTGGTAAATTAACACATCTTTTCCAATTAACAAAATTATTGAACATTTCAACCTTTATACAGTTACATTTAAGATATGGTGTACGGCAGTGTACAGATCTACACAAGACACCATCACGGTGTCATGTGACTCGACAAGACCAATTTTCTCGTCCGTGCTGCAGATCAAGGGTGGACCAGCTATGGAATGTATGTTACGAGGGTTGTCTGATGTATAAGTATGAAGGATGAATTGACATGTACAGGTACCTCACCCTGCACGATATCTATGACTGAGAACATGTCTGCAACTGAAGACATCACCATATCGGTTCAGGCAGAAGACCACTTCGGAAACTTAGCTACCGATGACAACCTTTACTTTTTGAAAATTATTAAATAGAAAGCACAGCTTAGCTATAGGAACTTCATTTAGCGATTTGTAGATTTTTATAATTCTAATTCTAGCTAGTGCTATATCATTGTTACTATAATTTTATGTAGCTAGAAGACTGAGGTGTACTCCACAACATCGTGCTACCTAATAATAGGCCACCGGCACACTTGAAATATTCGGTGCTCAACAGCCCAGACAAAATGAGAATTCCTTTTACTTAATAACCGTCGATATCATGGTCCATGGGAATGCTAATTATAGACGTACTGAAGTTAGCATGGCACCCAAAGGTTGGTATTATCCGCAGAGACCACAATATGAATTCAAGAAGAGTTTATAATTATTACACTGATAGCTATTATTATTAGTTATAGCTAAAAAAATCTCCAGCGTCTTACCGCGGGCAATAGCTGGATATAGTTGCCGCTATAACTCCGCAAGGAATATTCATTGGTTGTGTAGGAGAGTGCGTTGTCATTCAGCGTCTTTTCATATAACAACGAGTGCAATACACGCCGCTCCCTCATTCACACCTTATATTATTATTATACATGTAGAAGACTGAGGTGACAAAAATCCAGTTAGCTAAGTGATTTCATTGTAATTGTATTTTGCCAGTCAAATAGTTTCTGGCTGCGGGGGGTATGGTTGTACGGATAGAGCCATTGACTCTATATACTTCTGTACTCCACGACGTCGTGCAACCTAATAGGCCACCGGCACACTTGAGAAATGTTCTGTGCTCAACGGTCCAGACATAATGATGAATTCCTTTTAATTAATAACTGTCGATATCATGGTCCATGGGAATGCTAATTACAGACGTACTGAATTGGCGTGGCACCCAAAGGTTGGCATTATCCCCAGAGACCACAATAATTATTATGATAATTATTATTATATTATATATAGGTATTAGTTATATCTAGCTAATAATCTCCAGCGTGTTACCGCGCGCAATAGCTAGATATTAGTTACCGCTACTGTACTACGAATATTCATTGGTTGTGTAGGAGGGTGCGTTGTCATTCAGCGTCTCTTCATAATAACGAGTCGCAAAATTTACACCAAAAGAAGTTGCGTAAACTTCGTCTCTTGTCCAAATCCTAACCTTAGTCCTTGACGCAGAATGTTTCCAATCGCAGCGCTTCTTGTTGCAGTTCTAGGTTTTGCGAGTGCTCAGGGATGGACTCAGATACCGCGGAGCCTCCTCCAAGTGTCCGGTAATCTCAACTACCTCTGGGGAGTCGACCACGATATGGCTGTTTTCATGTGCGAGCGCCCGTGTACGAGAAACTGGAAAGTGATACCGGGGTACCTAGTGCAACTAGACGCTGATGATCAATACGTCTGGGGCGTAAACATGGACGATGAGATCTTCTTTCGACCCGTCGACGGAACCGGACACTGGACGAAAGTATTGGGACACCTGATACACGTTTCCACCTCGGGGCATGGCTACATATGGGGAACAAATCGCAATCACAACACGTTCAAGTGCAAAAAGCCGTGCAGCGGGGATTGGGTAAAGGTCGACGGACATTTGAAACAAGTCGATGGCGGGGATCGCGAAGTGTGCGGAATCAACGAACAGAATACCATCTTTTGCCGCCCGGTGGACGGAAGCGGCACATGGCGGCACGTCTCCGACGGATTCACGTATGTTACCGCCTCCGGTTCGTACGATATATTTGCCGTCGGGACTAACAACGCAGTATTCAGTTGCAAGAAACCGTGCATCGGGCACGAGTGGAACCAGCTGGGCCACAATCAGCTCACACGCCTCGTTCAGTGCGATGCCACTATCAACGCGCTGTTCGGAGTAGACTCCAGCGAGTCCACCTGGAGGAAAGACATTGCCCTGTGACCAAACCAGAACTTAGTTTTAGAGGTTCTAGCTAGTCTAGGTAGTCTAGCCACACTGTACTGTTCCTCTAGAAAGAAGCAAGAACCACTAACTTTAATTATAGTGGTGTAATAATGATGATGTTTTAGCCCTCACATGCTTGCGTAGCTATAATATACGAAGCGCTTTTTCAGTAGCTCTTCGATGATAATAATTATTGGTAAACGGTTGAACTAAGGGGTGAAAGCCCACTAATAGAGACAAGAGGAAGCTCAAGCCTAAAGAGCTCTGCTAACAATTTCCGTATTGTCTCTGATAAGGACCATTGACTCCGAACTCCACGCTAAATAGCAAAGCCTTTGGGATCAAGGCAAGACAGCTAATACTTACTGGCTTCCACGTCACGTTATAGAGCTCGATTCGCGCTAAGCATCAACTGATACGGGCACATCTCTACCAACTATAAAATACGTGCCTTACGCGATATTCGCGCGATGCGGGAAAAAGTGACCTAGGGCACGGTGTTAGCGAAAGCGAGAGCGCACCGCCGCTCCAGCCGTATGCCCATGCGCACTGAATTCATGCCACCCACCCCATGTACCAGGCACCTTTCTTTATGCCATGAGAGGTGCCAGTTTGCACGAGGCAGTTTGTCTCATCATTCCTATCACCACAAGCCCCACTACTCCTGGTGTGTAGCTACTCCTGTGACGAAAGAATCCAGATACTTGCTTATTCAGGCTGAGGGTTCCCCAATCTTCCCAGACATACTAACTATAAACTACGATTGTAACGCTGCCCTGCAATCAATGGTGTACAGAGTCCTCAGTTCTATGGCTGTTTTAATCTGGTGGAGAGATGGATACTGGTTGTGCCGAAAATGTAGGTTAATATTAATATTTCCAAACATGTACTAGCTAGATGTCTTTTTTCCTTTGGTGGCAGAGTTTCTATCTAAAATCTGAAGTGTTACACATTTTCACACTCAATATAAATTCTTCTGATGGTAAGCAATAGCTAAACACATCATTCTGACACCATTGAAGACAGGTTAACCCTTGACGTATAGTTTTCCTTCTACACCCAATGTAGCAAGACACAACACTCAGATATATAGTTATACTGAAAGGTATGGTGACTTTCAATGGTTCATGTAGGTGGTAGTTACTGATGCAATGTATTCTGCACTTGTAATTATATATGAAAAGTACTAAAGTGCAAACCCTCGGCGAACTGCGTATGCGCGGTACCGCTAATGGATGTGCTGGGCTATTGGCGTTTACTCGCGGTCTCCCGCTAGTAGCTTGCGGAGAGTCTGACACTGGCTAGCTACAGTAGTAGATAGCACGCGAGAGTCGATACATACCCTTCGCTGTGGCTTCTTGTTTTCATCCAAGGTACACAGAGCAAGCGGATCAGGTCGAGGTGAGCCAGCATGCTGCGTATAATACACGCATGCGCACCGCTTATTGATGGGTTGGGGCCACGCAACGCTGTCCGCGACCGTGTCAGTTTGTCGCTCTCGAACGCAGTCGTTTCAGCAAAATAGCCATTTTTTTATAGCCTATGTACCGCTAAAGCTGTTGGTATCGCTCATAGTGCGAGAATAGTCGTAGAAAGACAGACAGACAGACACATAACGACTACCGTAACCATCGCTGCGCATGCGCGCCGAGGGTTAAATATAGCACAATGAAGAAAGGTATGTAGTGAGGTTTCATAGAGTTGTAATCGTCTACATGATTCTGACCATTAAAGTATGGGGTTAAGTTGTTATAAACTGAAAATGACAAGGTGACAATATATTGTATGAGGTGCATGGACCACTATTATAGTATATACTAGTATGAAGGTGGGTTAGCGCGTTGTGGAGGCTTCAGCTAGATACTTTCGCTGGGTTTGACACTTCATGGACGCATAATATCAGGTGGGATTTCACCTGTGCCAACCCTATTATCCAGTTCTAACACAAAAGGTTACACACAATATCCATTGTTACAAAAAAAGGTCCACTGAATGGCAACACGTAATAATAATAAAAATTGTTGTTTTTCATCATCAGACATGCTTGTACACGCCGACGACTCTTCCGTTGTTGGGGTTGATGTGGTAGACATCCTTCAGACTGCTGATGCAGAACGGAATGAGGGCTAGGAAGCAGAAGCCAACTCCGACTGTGGCAAGACAGATGACAGAGAAGGCCAGCCACGTCAGGAGACCCACACGATACTCCAACACTGTCTGGTACTGCGGGAAGAAAATAACGTACAAAACAACATGCAGAGATGTAATTAACCCTCGGAGCGACTGTGCAGCGAGGGTTACGGCAGTTGTCTTGTGTGTCTGTCTGTCTGTTACTCAACATCTCACTTCACGAGCCATGAATTGATCCACAAATGATACCACGTATTCAGAGTCAGGTATATATATACGTTGAAAAGTATGTATATAGGGTTTTCTCTGAAATGCTGCGTTCCGGAGTTACGGCGTGGAACACGACTGAAAAAGCCAATTGCTAATTAGAACAGGCCTACCTCAACCGGTTCGCTTGCTCTGTGTATATATCTTGAAGGCGCAAGAAGTCACAATGAAGGGGGTGTATCGACTCCCGCACGCTATATACTGTGGTATATAGTTAGCCCGTGTCAGACTCTCTGCGAGGTATATACTGGTGGGAGACAACGAGTAAACACATACTAATAGCCCAGCCCATCAATTAGCGGTACGCCGAGAGTTTGCACTTTAATGCTTTTCATTATACATGGTGGTACTTCACTTCAGTGATCCATCATTGCCATTAACGTCATTACAGAGACAATATTGTATAAATTATACGGCCTTGTATTGTATATTCTGGCCATGATTGAATGAAAGCGATAAGCCAAACCACACCCACTAGGGTTTGGTAACTATAGACAAATTAGTGGTTAGAAATGGAGATCTCCAATCAGATTGCAAAATGGCCAATCAACGTCATGGGGACAAGGTTTTGCATCAAAAAATTACCAGATGCTCCTCCCCTGAAGGGTGGAGGGCAGCTAGGAGATTCCGACTGACCTGTTTGCCATCACTGTCAATGACTGTCACTGGAATGTCTCTGAACTGAGGCTGTGGGACTGGCTGGCTCAGCTGGACCACTGCAGGAGCTGCTGCAGTCTGCACCACCACAGCTGGCCTTTCTCCCTGTAAAACCAACAACAATCCCACATCAGTCTGGCGGAGTCAGCCCCTCCCCTACGGGAGCCCCTCTCCCCCTTCTTCATTAGAGAGGGGCCGGCTGCTCGAAAAATATTGGGAAGAATTTGCTCCCATTCATACGTTGTTTGTGTGAATCGTGCTCTACTGACATCAACAAGAGCCCTACTACCAGCTAAAGTTGCTTAGCGGTGTAGTCTCGCGGAGCCAGCCCCTCTAAAAGGGGGACGCTGACTCGGTCAGTGTGCGGCCCTTCGAGTAACTTACTGGATTAGATCTTGGTATGATGGCAGAACTTGCTCTTGAGCTGCCATGATCTGCTACACGTCGTGTGTGGATCGGGGAGAGTGAGCCCGTGGAAAGGCTGAGCAGCAATAAAAAAAATGGGTTGGGTCAGGGTGGCTTGTTGCGTCATCTGATTGAGGGCTAGAGGCGCCGCGGTGACCTTTTACATACTGCACTGTTCTTGGGGTGGCTAAGCGTCTTCTGGCAGTCGATTTTTTACGCTAATTCGGCAGCTACGCCAGAAACTTTCCCTGCCTGCAGCTAGCGGTCGGAGTGAGAGATGTCTGACGAGAAGCAGCCACCTCCATTTGACACTGCTCCCCAGCGAGGTGAGCCGATCTTTTAGCTCTACACCCCTAAAAAACGCCCCTGTACACCTTCTCTCGCTCCATTCAACTTTTTGATTGCTCTTGTCTTACATTCTCCATCCCTTCCTTCCCTAAACTGGTATGCACTCTGCACACCTTACCTCTACTTTATCAATTTTTTTTTTTATTGCTCTTTGCGTTCCTAGTCTTACATTCTCCCTCCCAGTGGTGGAGAATACTCCCCTGATCGGCCAGCATGCTCCAGCGGGGGTGGTGGTAATGCCTCCACTGTCCACCCAACCCGTCTTCAAGGAGTTCCCGGTCGACATGGTGGACGACAAGGGCAACAGGTTCACCACTGAAACCAGATACACCAGTGGACTCCTGACATGGGTTGCAGTCGGAATTACCTGCCTAGTTGCCGGTACGTACAACATTTAAAGTCTCGTGACTCTTTCTTGGTTGTGCTGACTCGACATTGTTGAGTGCATGCACAGAAAAGCCTGTTTCCGTTTGTGGACATGCGCAGTTTACAGAGCTCCGTTACGAATGGTTGCACAATTTATCATGATTGTGACGTTTCACGATAGTTGCAAATATTGCAATCTGATTCGGTGTCTCATAAGACTCTCGAATCAACACAACCAAGCGGTGCCCCAGGTAAATCACATCGTCGGCCATAAACATGCACTTCTCCCTCTTCAGACGTACATCCGCATTCTCTAGGCGAGTCAAAAGAAATTGCTCAAATGTCACCAGACCCTTTTTCTTGTTTAGAGGGCAGGGTCTGGGTACGAGACTACAACATTTAATTGCCATACCTTGTAATTTTTCGTGTAAGCATCTCATTCGCAACAGGTACGCGCTTTAGAGGGGTGTGCATTTTTACCCTAAAATTGGAATTCCTTAGCTGTAAAGTTAGTAGAAAGGTCAACAGGGGTTGTTACATACACTGTCACATGACTTATAATCACCTTCTGCCTGTTACAGGGGTGTGTCCTATTGTATCTTTGTTGTAAGGCTCCTTAGGGTTGCTCAGTATGTCTGCTATTTTTCCCAAAAGAGTCTCAGTTCATGACTCTCCCAAGAAAGCCTGCATGGTTATGCACATTAGTGCAGCCATCTTTTGACTTAAAGGGGCAGGCAGTGGTATCTATGAAGCTATAATACTTTCATGAGAATCCCAGGTTGTCTAGGTCTAATTTTATCACCAATTGCATTTACCTTACATCTGCTCCACTGCTACTATGGGTTTGGCATGCTCTAACTGTTGACACTATAAACCTAATGCAAGCAGGTTAGGATGCACACAATTATTGTTAACCCTCGGTACGCATACGCAGCGAGGGTTACGGTAGTTGTTGTGTCTGTGTGTCTGTCAGTCTGTTCCACGGCATCTCACTTCACGAGCCATCAATCACTCCACAAACAATACCACGTATTCAGCGTCGGGTATAGGTTGAAAAATATTTGGATGATTTTTGCTGCATTCCGGAGTTACCTCGTGAAAAACGAGCGAAAAAGCCAACATGCTAATTAGAACAGCCTTACAGCACCTTGACCGGGTCTGCTTGCTCTCAAGGCACAAGAATTCACAACGAAGGGCGTGTATCGAGACCCGTATGCTATCTACTACTGTAGCTACCCCGTGTAAGACTCTCCGTGAGTAAATGCATACTCATAGCCCAGCCCATCAATTAGTGGTATATACCACATACTATGCGTACTTCGCCGAGGGTTTGCACTTTAGTGCCTTTTCATGTATGCAGTGTGTAAAGTTGATTTGTGTTTTGTTACATGAACTGCATTGTGTCATGGGTCACGAGGCTGTTGTCATCTGGTCAACTATAATGCCCGTGTGTTGTAGTAAGGTTGTGTAAGAGAACATGTTGCAATAGGCACCGAACATAGTTGTCACTATTCGTATAATTGGCGAGTGAAGCAAGCCTACCTAGTCGTATTTATTTATAATTATGTGACAGCTCTGTCGGCCACTGCACATACCGTACTGTTCTACATGATTCTGCAAAACACGTGCGAAATATTGAACTGCTCACGCTCGCTTGCCAACAATGCGTTGCATTCCTTTCTGTGTATGCATGTTTGAATAGTAGTTGATGTTGAGTGCATCTTGGAACAACTACAGTATCCTCTTAGCATTACCTTATGTTAATCCCCGCAGTCTGTATACTAGAAGAATTGTTGGCAAGCGAGCGTGAGCAGTTCAATTGAGTGTTTTGCGTGTATTTAGAATAATGTAGAACAGTACGGTATGCGCAGTGCCCGACAGAGCCGTCACACATAAACTATTCAAACAAACCCCCCAAGTTCCCCTCCTCCTCCTCCTCCCTCCTCTCACAGGGGCGTTCGGTCTCCCCTGCTTTGGGCTCCTCCCACTCTGCATCAAGTCATTCAAGGACGTGGAACACATCAATCCTAATGACGGCTCTGTGGTGGGCAAGTACGACCGCGGAGCTGATCTGGGACTTAAATAAGTTACATGTGCTACCGATGATAAACTGGATTTTTATTTACAACTTTCAACTTTGAATATTCATAATTATTTTTATGCGCCTCTAGTAATGCGCATGCGCAACAAACTTCGACCCGTGTGTGGCGTGTGCTCGTTGCGGATTCAACTTTCTGCCGTGACGCCCGAGACTATGAGAGCGATGGTTCTGACACTAGAAGGTGATCATCGCATCCTTCACTAGCCGACCGAGTTGCTTGACGAACGCCAGTCAACACACGCCAGCGAGTGAGCCATCTATACTATCATATTGAGAAGATTTGGGCTTGGTGTGTCCCTCTGTACATCAGTGTGACATCCTCTTCGTTAATCCTTACGCTACGAGACTCCCAACGGAGTAATGTTCGGCCCGGGCTTGTGTACTATTGACTATACTTGTGATAACCATTGCTAGCTAGCTGCTTTGTGTGCAGGTCACACTTACTTTTGCCATGAAAAACGAGATGATGTTGTATAAATAACATGGCCTGTCAGCAGAGATTCAGTCTTCAATGAACCTACATTACGGTCCACAGTCCGAGCTTGGCAGTTTGATTTGTACCAGTCAATTTTGGCTGTACTAGGAACGCCCTTGCTGTGTGCATGTCGTTGGGTATGTGCAACGGCAGTCTGCCATATATAGCAGTGTTGTGGGTTCCATTCTCACCCAATATAGCCAAATAAGTTGTGGTTTGTTAACTTATTACAATGAATACCCTCTGATTGTTGTAGAGCTAGCTAGCTCCATGTTTCTGCTGAGATTGTGTGTTTATACTGGTAGTCAGATATAACTGTGAATAGCTGGAGAGTGAGGCGATGTGTTTGGGAGCAAACAACTTTCAGTCATGTGATGCACTGTTGACTCTGTGCAATTGTCCACCAAACTACCTGTTCACTCCCTTGACCACATACCACTATGCAGTATATAGTGTATGTGGCTATAATATAGGACTATAATAATAAGACTCTTACTAATGTTTGATGACACACAATACAGTGTGACAATATTATAGAGGTATGTAATCTGTGTGACATCATCGGCAACCTCTTCTAGGAAGATATGTATAGCTACACATCCATATAATTATTGTCATTTACTAATGATTCCCATCTATAGTGGCATCATCTCCCGTAAAATCGGCAGTGAAGTTTCTACGAGAGGGCAGAGACCACCAACATAGGGAGAGCGACAGTAACGAGGTGGTCCCTCTAATTTCAAACCACTCAGAGATAACCAACGGCTGCTCCCCGCCTCCTCCTGCCGTGCTGGCGGAGTCTGCTGCTCCACCTGTGACCCAGGAAGCCTGGACAGGTTGGTAGCCCAGTTAGTGGTGCTCATATCACTGTGTTGTCACCCAGTCTTCCACACTCTTAGTAAGGCTTTTCTGTTTACTGTCATGTTGCCATTCCACAGAGTCGACAGGCTGCGAGACTTCTACTGCTAGTCCACCTCGCCCTCAACATGAAGGTACTTTGCTTGCTTGGTGCAACGTACCATACACATTTTGCCTCAATCTAAAGGTATATATATACTCTATGTACTGTATAATGCTTGCATTCTACGATTGCACATTCACGTTTTTCCCCTCAACCTAAAGGTACAGTATAATGTGTGCATTATACAATGCACACATACACAACATAGTTCTGTGTATTATGCGTGAATTGATGAACACATATACACTTTTCCTCGTGCCAGCAAACAGTCCTACCAACATTATACATTTAAAGTTGACCTTTAGCTATACATGCAAGTAGTGGATGGGAATACCTCTCATTCTGTCTCATGCAGTTGTAGTTATCCAGCAGCCAACCCCGTCAACGGGCCCCAGATTTAGGGACGTCCCCGTCGTTATGGTGGACAGCAACGGAGTCCCATTCACCACAGAGTTGAGATATGTCAGTGGTCTGTTCACCTGGCTGGTTGTCGGAGTCATCTGTGTCATAACTGGTAGGTTCAGCTGATCACTTTGGGTTGGGCCAATAGGGTTTAATTAAGGCAAGTAGGCATTTCGATAGCCTATGGCCACCTTATTTATTCGGGAGTTGGAGTGAGCCAACCTAGTCCTAACAACAGGCACTTGTCTATAATTCACACTCCCACACATACCAAAATGTGTTATATAAAATTTCGACATGTGTACACACACATACACATGAGATTGAGGGACACTCATTGCTGACAATGCCACACTTCTTGCGCAATGGTTAACAGCTGATAGTTCATCCCCATGGTCTATGCAAAGCACCCAGCACAAAGCAATTTCACAGCTTGGCATCTTAACTATGGTTTCTCAACTGTGGCTGTGTATGACCTCTGTGTGACGTAGTAGTATACTCGATCCCGCTCACTATTATCTCTACATTTGAGTAGTACTGACCTACTGGGGGGAATTGAAATTGCATATCCGTGAGTGTTTGCGATAAAAAATTCTGTGCTCGCCAAGTATTGTTATTACTGCGGTATGCATGTATAGCGTGAGACTAGACTATGCATGACGTGTCCTGCATGACTATTCAAGTATTGTTATTACTGCGGTATGCATGTATAGCGTGAGACTAGACTATGCATGACGTGTCCTGCATGACTATTCAAGTATTGTTATTACTGCGGTATGCATGTATAGCGTGAGACTAGACTATGCATGACGTGTCCTGCATGACTATTCAAGTATTGTTATTACTGCGGTATGCATGTATAGAGTGAGGGTCTGGCTGACTAGACTATCCATGACTGTGCCCTGCTTGATTATTCAAGTCTGGTATTTTACTTATACTCTAATTTCCCTCCCTCCCAGGTTCATTCTGCTGTCCCTGTCTTGGTCTAGTTCCACTCTGTATCGACCAACTCAAAGACATCGAGCACATTAACCCGGACACCGGGAGGGTGGTTGGGAAATTTGACAGAGGAGCCAGTTTTGGCCTCTGATTATTATTCAGCGCGCAGTTTTCAGTGTTTTATGCAGTGTGTGTAGATTTCTTTTTCATTATCCGTCCACTCCATTCTAAATGTCTGCCGACCGCTTTAAAGTTGTTTTGTGATTCAGCTCCGTTGTGTGGGTGTATGTATATACACTGTACTCTCTGCTATGAAATTGTGCAGAATAAGCATGTTTTATAAGCGCATGCGCAATTTCAAAGCGCAGATTAGGCGGGAAAAAGGGCGTGTGTATCAGTCTGGAATAAGAGATGGCTGCTGAAGTTGAACCCACACCTAATAAGCGTACATGTAAATACGGATCCAAGTGCTACAGGAAGAATCCTGATCACCTCCGCCGATTTGCTCACCCTCCACTAGAAGACAATGTCGCCTCTGATGAGTCCAGCCAGGTGCTGGGATCGGCAGTCGCCTCGCCCCCCGGGACCGCTCCTCCTCCTGCTGGGAGAAACAAACGCAGAGTAAGCCAAGCACCCACGGGCATGACCTTGTAGGTAGCTAAGTCCGCCGTTTTTCGTATAGCGAGCCATATCTGCTGTGGTAAGTACCGCCGCTAACAGGCTATACGTACTTACGTACTAAGGCGCGAGAGAGAGACGGTGAGTTGGGCCGCCTTCCGCCAGGCTCTCTCTCTCAGTAGGAGCAAAACACACTGAAATAATGAACAGAGGGCTAGCAGATTAAACACATGCAATGGTATTTCTACCGGCCTTTGCAGTGTGAGAATCAGGATGTCTCTGAAGTTGATGCGAAAAGGAAAAAGCTGACAGAACCTCCCAGTCCTTCAACCTCTCCTCCAGGGCGAACTTGCTCTCAGAGTGGCACCTCTGAGGAACACAGCAGTGCAGTTGATTGCAGGTCAAATGAGCCTCAATTAGGGCCGCTGGAGGCTGGTGCTGATGCTACTGAGCTGGAGAAGGACAGAGCCTGTGCTGATGTGGGGGAGAAGGTAAAGAGGAAGTTTCTAGTTGACATGCCAGAGGATTTCTACCAGTTCTGGGAGTTCTGCAAGTCCATTGACTCCACCCACCCTGAGTGTGAGTTGAAGTCAAAAGTGCATTCACCCCATCCCTTTAACCTTTAACTGGTCAGCAACGTACTGCAAGGCTCTGACAGACTATTATGTATGTATAATTATACAGAGCCCTAATTCTGATGTGTCACAGATCAGCTATTTTTTTCATGGTGCTCTAGCAACCAGAACTCATCTACGAATATTATTCTATTCATCTCTTGCCCCTATTTATATACTCCTCAGTTTGAACCCTTTGGTAATGCCTTTGACTTTTGCCATGTACACTTTATAGTAGGGACTATTGGCTCATGTATCCCTCTCACTGTGCGGTGTGGTTTGCAGCTGCCCTGGTTGCCCCTAACTCTTGAGTTTGACTTCCTTTGCCTCTGAATGTCATCCATTAGCATTGGCATTCACTTTAACATTGTTTGACATGTGTGGAGAGATATACGTACCCTGGGGATGGAAGCATTCACTATTCTCTGTTGTGTGTGTGTGTGTGTGTGCAGGTGCCCTGGTGTCCAGTCTGGGGCTGGAGCTGGTGGGACCCTACCACGTGCTAGCAAGGAGACTTGAAGGTGTGACCTGGGACAGGTGTGTTCTCCACTACCGCTACTTCTATGACCCTCCAGAGATGGTGACAGTTCTGAGGAGAAAGGAGGACCAGTACCACCTGGGCTACTTCAGGTGGGCATGGCATGGCCAGACTGTGGGGTTCACTGTTTATGCAGAATAAAAGTGTTTACCTCTATTTGCATGTTTGAATCTGTTTGTTTGTCCTTACAGTATGTTGTTAAACGTCACAGAGTAAATAGTACATAGTAGCAGAGTTTCGAGCAGTATGTTTTAGCTGGGAACTTGCTGAAAAGTGTCTAACAATAATGATGAACAGTGAAAAGCGGGTAACAATGACAGCCATGCGTTACAGTACCGCCTAGTGTGAAGCTACCATTATGTAGCTGTATGCTTACATGTGGGCCTACCTTTTTAATAGTACACATACACTTTTACGAACTCAGTGCTTGAATCATGGTGTGTAGTTTCTTTTTACATGAGCCCTGGACACAATTATGAGTGTGTCATCTTTTTGGCAGGGATGATCCTGGGCAATCAGATGGTGTTCTCATTGTATCCAATGATCCCAGCAAGGGATGTGAGCTGAAAATTGAAGCACAGACCATTTTTGCAGCAGTTAGGTGAGTACATATATCACTGTGATTATTTTCTATATAGAACAACTGAGATAGTTGGATGTTACGTTATACAGTTGATATCTTTAAAATTCTGTATCTTTTCCCGACTTTGGTGGTTGTCCCTGCACCAACCATACTGTGCCTGCAGCATGGCATTTTCAGCTTCTAATTTTTCTACACGAGCAACTAAGTTTGTTTCTTCTAGTACATGGATTGCTGTACTATCCTTTCAGGTTTGAGGTAGAAAAGGCACTGAAATCTACACCAAATCAAACGAAGCTACTAAAGTCTTTGGAGAAGCAACTGCAGGAGAAGATGCGGGAACTAAACCTGGGAGCTACAGATGGAAAGACTCTGTCCAAACGGAGGAGCAAGCAAGTCCAGGCCAAGTGTCTTCACAAGATTGGGATAGTCGTTCCCTACGACAAGAAGACTGATGTCGGCTACCGATCACTTACCAAAACTGATAGTAAGATTTTCACGTTACATTCGCCATCATACTCTGCCGCAACAAGTGGCCACAAATAAAAAAGCCTTCTAATTGGAGCAAACTTAGATACACAAATTCTTTGCTTATATAATTCCTTCATCTCGATCTGTATGCTATAAATTGGATGAGGATTTTTGAAGTAAGAATTCACTTTTAATGACCATCTGTCTCTTCTTCTGATTCTACAGGAGAGCTGAAGAAGCTTCTGGACAATATCTCTCAGTGTCAAGAGCCAAAGAAACGAGACCAGCTGTTTGAGCCTCTCCAGGAGATCATAACCTATGTCCAGTTTGCCAACGATGAGTGTGACTATGGGATGGGGCTGGAACTGGGGCTAGACCTCTTCACTCATAGCGACAGTTTCCATAACGTCGTCGGCCACCTTCTGCCCCTCGCCTACACTCTGTTGGGAAGGTCAGAGTATGGGAAGATCGTGGAGAAACATTTGGGACAAAGACTGCATTCTCCACTAGATTTGACCCAAAATAGCACCCTCAAAGAAAAATAACGGTCAATACCATGCAAAAGTATTATTAACCCTTGACGTGAATGTAAGTTTGTTCATCCGTCCTTCATTCTGTCTGCCTGCTGCAGTGGGAAAAATTTTGCACTAGACTGGCTTGATATATTATACTGTGTTTTATTTCCCCGAGGCTGTTTGGAAACTTGTTGATAAACACTTATCCAGTGTACCAAGTTTTTATTGTTACTTCTATGCACAAGTACCACGTACAAGTGTTTTTGCATGATATATCAAATGTATGAGGCTGATGCTAAAAAGTGGCACCCACCATAAGTATTCCACTCTTAATGAGATGCACACCTTTCTTATTTTTCTACCTGAAGAAGCCACCAATAGCCAGACGCTATTCATAAAAAGTTAGTGGGATAAATTGTCAGATGTAAGAATATTTCGCAATGTTTCATTATCTCAATGTGTTGATAAGTCGGCAGGTGTACCATAGGAGTAGCCCTGAAGTAAAAAGATAAACGTAGCACAAGATGGACATTGTAACTGGTTATTAGCTATACGTTGAAACATGGGGTATTGTAGGAAGGGCAATAGCTTCATATCTGAGTGTGGAGCAACTGCAGAGCTGAATTGGGCATCACTGGCAGCACTCTGTGTGGTATATAGCTGGGGTAAAAGAAGTAGCCGGGGTAAAACCTGCGGTAGCTGATATAGTTGGAATAAATAAGGTAGCTTGTGTAAAAAAGCTGGGCTAAAGGGTGGGGGGGACTGGCATAGCCGGGGTAAGTATGGTAGCTGGAGTAAAGATTGTCGCTGGGGTAAATGAAAAGCACTAAAGTGCAAACCCTCGGCGGTAAACTAGCGAGTTGTAGCATCGCTGTATGCTGGGCCGTGCGTCATCGACAGAGCCAGTAACACGAGTTTCACCGTAACACAGGGTAGTTGCATTAGCGGTTAGAGCAATAGCTCAGGTGTTTCAGAGGCTCTCATATTTGCTTTATTCAATCTATCTGCTCTTCTGTGTTTCAATGCTCCCGCCAGACGTTTTATAGATGGGAAGGCAAGGCCGCAACCACAAACTGCTCGCCACCTGAACTATTGCAAACATACCTTGCTCAGCATGTTTATCGTTTATCCACAAGGAACAGAGTTCAAAACTGACAGGAGGCCATATACAACCAAGCGCATGCTCCGGCGAATAATTGACATAACGCGTGCGCGCTATTATTGCCGAGCGGGAGCGAGCCAACCTAGTCGTTCGTTCGAGCGGAATTTTCAGTGTATATATCAGAGCGTCGGTAGACGCTCTATATAGGGATGACACGGGTGAAATCGGTGC